>JASDQU011378348.1:7193-24024 GCA_032191745.1 Picea mariana | reverse complement strand
ATGAGTTCAGTTAAAGGCATTGGTATCTTAACCTTTTGAATTTCTGATTCAAAATTGAAAGAAAGAGATGGTTTGTCTGAAACCTTTACCTCATTGGAAGGAGCCTTGAGACTGACTTGCTCCTTGACTGGGGGCTGAATTTGT
This sequence comes from Picea mariana, assembly GCA_032191745.1. NCBI lineage: Eukaryota > Viridiplantae > Streptophyta > Pinopsida > Pinales > Pinaceae > Picea > Picea mariana. The sequence goes on along the minus strand of JASDQU011378348.1, from coordinate 23,880 downwards.
TTCTTCAGTTGTTTTGCTGGAAGGGGGGTCTATTTTTCAGGAGTGGGAGGCTGCTTGGCAGCAACCTCTTTACACTTCACAGGAGCAGAATCTTCCTTGTTCTCCACAAGAGCAACAATGGATGCTTTTGGGACAACATTCTTCTTGGACCTTAAGTTGTAACCTTTCTGATCATCTGTCAAGTAGACCGCTCCTTCAGCACCTGCCTCTTGAATTTGTTGATCCATCAGGGCTTCTTCATAGTCTACCTGTGTCAAAAATGAAGAATCAGTTTCATCACCGAAACAGTTTATGTCATCAGCATATTCAATTTAATCATGAGGGGGTTGTTGGTCTTCATCTAATACTACATTTTGAAAAGGTGATCTGACCCTCTGATCATCAACTGGATTTCTATCTCTTTGAAGAATCTGAACTTGTGGATTATTCCTTCTGTAAGGAAAAGCATTTGGATTTCTAGGGGCAAAAGCATTTGGTTCTTTTTCCCTTGCTGGTTGTTGATTCTGAACCTTCAAATTTGACATTTCAGACGTCAGACTGTCTAACATCTTCGCCATCTTTTCCATTTTACTTCTAGAAAAAGAAGGGGACTCAACAAAAGACTTCTTCCTCTCGGCCCTTCCTTTAATCTTCTGAGATGTCGTAATGTTAGACTCAACCTTGAGTGCGGCATCTTGCATTAAAGCAAGTGTGGCTGATCGTCTTTCTCTAAGGATAAGACAAAACTCTGAATCAAAGGTAGCAGAGAATGTGATCTTTGTTGATGCATCGCTTGGTTTAATCTCTGCAGGGATATTACCAAACATTTTATTAAATCTCTTGATGAAGTCTGAGACTAACTCTCCATCATCCCTCTTCAAATTTCCAAACTCAGAAATGTAGTATAACAGATCTCTTATTTCTCCCCAATACTTCAAGAATACCTCATCTAATTTTTCAATTCTAGTGATTGAATTTGTTGGTATCTCTTTGAACCATTTTCGGGATTGGCCATCCAAACTCTGAACAAAAACTCTATTCCACACATCTTCCTCTGAAATATTTATGTTTTCTGCATAAGCATAAAATGCTTCGATGTGTTCTTCAGCAGTATACTCCCCTGCTCCTGTAAACTTTGGCATATATTTCTGATAGTCACCTGTTGGCATGGAAGACAAGGGATTTGGCAAAACAAGCGGGGCATATATGTTTGCCAAGATCTGTTCCATCTTGGTCAAAGGGGCAGCCATGGCAATCCTGGTGATTGATACAGACGAGGAACTTGTAGGAGATGATGGAGGAGATGAGTTGCCTGAGTTAGAATAGAATGGTTGTCTTACTTCATCTTGAGCAGAAGGTTCAGAAGTTGGTGAAAAATAAGAGGCCTTATAAAATTGACCAAGCAACAACGCTAAATTATCTTCACCACTAGAGGACAGATCATGGAGAATTTCTTCAAGAACATGCAGATTGGTGTGAGTGTATAAGATACCTTTCGAAGTTTTAATGGGTGATGAATCGAAAGAAGATGAAGAGGAATTTTCTTTCTGTTTGGAGGATTCTGTATTCAATTCTTTTGGATGGGATGAAATGTCAATATCAAGGACAGAATCAGTAATATTAGAAGAAAATGAAGGTTCTTCTACCTTAGAAACTTGAGATGAATTTTTTATTTCCTGGGAATTTTGAATTTCAGCAGGGGATTCAATCAAAGGCTTATTAGATATGGAAGGATGAGTATCAATTGGAATACCTAAATCAATTGCACTTGCAGATCTGGAAGCATGTCTTTGCAAAGCTTTTCCCTTGCTAATGATCTTCTCGGGATCGGGAACCGGTGCTGTCAATGGGCCTTCATGGTTCTGTCAGGCTGCTAAATTGAATATTTGAATGACCTGAAGCACTAAATTGTCAAACCAGGGTTGGTAAACTTCGAGCTGCTACACTGTATGTGCGGGTAAGGTTCTAGTCTCTATCTGAATGCTATCCTTAGAAGAAAACACACACTTATCCTTAGAACTTGAATCTTCGTGACTATCTTAAAACTGGGCATTTCCTATTTAAGTCATCAACAGAAAACAGTCTTATACTCAAATGTTAGTACTGCTATTTCTATTCAAAAGTGTGGTTCCACAAGATTATTTTACCTCTATGTCCAATCATCTACCATCATCATTTCTGTTTAAGTCATGACACAAAGAGTATTCTCGAAAATGCATTCATTCTGAGCAGCAAAAATAAATCTAATTCTGTCTACAGGAAAACAGAGTACTACCCTAACTACTGGTACCAGGAGCTCCCTTTGATTTAACCATAATCTAACTCTTCCAAGTAAGCAGGGTAACTAACTGTCTAACAAAGCAAGTTCATTCACACTCTAAGTTATGCTCGAATTGAAAATGAAAAGCCAAACAAACCACGTTCATGCTCTTAAACCCTACAGGCATCATTTATGCATTCAATACCCATCAACACAAAAGATAACAGTATGCGGGAACGATTCAATTGAAGAATAGATAAACACGATTCTGAAGCAACTAAATCTATGACACACTATGAGCTGTAAGTATACCATTCATGTAAGCAAATGCTAACACACTGAAACAACTAAATCTATGATCGTTAAGCTACCTCGTATGCAAGTTCTAAAACACTGAAATGAACTAAGTCTAAAACAGAGTAACACGGCGACTTGAACCGGTTTGGTGGGCCCAACCAAACGGTACAAATGTCGGGGGAGAGAACCAGAACTAACTACAGCATTCTATGCAAACATTGTATAATCTTTACACTCCATTAACTCAAAAGAGAATGCTTCAAATCATATATCAGTCGAATAGCAAGACACAGCAGCAGTTTTGATATTCAAAAATGCGTGTCCATAACATAATCCAACAACCCGTTCTCAGGAGTGATCGCGGGTTTATATAGAAATCCTACTCATAACAGTATAAAACAATGATACACAAAACAAACGGGTCCCCCTGTTCATAACAGTCTTGGAATCAAGTTTTAAAATGTACTTCACATCTTCATGACACGTAGTGTCACGAAGTGTGAACGATGAAGAATCACGGCCCAGTTTTATCATTATGCCTTCAAGCACCCTGTGGCGATGACTCTAGATGTCATGTGAATCTCTCTGTCTTCCATTCGGACCATAACGCACAGATATTTGAGCGGTTCCATTGGTATCTCCACGGGTACGAGTTGGTACCTGGTACCGGCATCCTGTTCCAAAAATAGTAGTGGTACCTAACCCAAGCGACATTAGTTCCAATATCAATTTAAAGCATTAAAGTGCATAAAAATAGTTTGAAATGCAAAGATACCTTAAGTAACCCCATTGAATGGTAGGGAGATGTTAATTATGTCAAAACGAAGCCAAAAGTGTGGTACTGGCATATAAATGGAGGTCTGTGGAATATAATATAGGCAAAAAACATGATCAAAACCGGAGACCAACAGGTCCGCCCTGGTGTGAGCTCTTTTGGGATCCACTTCGTTTCAATGGAGTCTCCAGATAGAAAATGTACAACCTGATAGTGTCTACTTCTTGTCTATCATCAAGAACTAGATCTATGTCATCTCCCAGAGAAGCTGAGCTTTGATCTCCTCTCCCCGACAACGACGCCAATTTGTTATCACTCCAGGAAACTCTCCTAGGCTGTAAGTCGGAGATGCCTGGTAACTAACTCTTTTTGGGAAATATTTTCTTAATAAATGATGTGGTTTTTGGATCAAGATGAATATCTAGGGACTGGAATGTGTGTTCAAGACTGTCTAGAAATATAAAATCTCACAAGGCCTTCTAGTAATGCAGTCAGACAAGGTTTGATTAAATGGTAGAGAAGATAGCTATTTAACCAGACTATACTCATATAAAACAAGCACAATGGGTTTAATAACTAAGGAAATAGCTTATGATTATCAACTTAGTCAATCAATTAGTGAGATGACAGTCACATGCATATTGAATGAGCATCAATAAAGAACCTTCACTCATAAGATATCAGAGAACAAAAAAGAAAAATATGACAACACAACTGAAGGAAGCTTGCAATTTTTCATATAATAAGAATAGGTCTTTTGGTTACAGTAACAACATGTAGAACTCAATATCAAACCCCCGTTAGCTATTGAAAGTCTTGACTTTCCTCAGCGCACGACCTTGTAAAAACCGCTCCATAACTGCGGAATGTATGCACTTTCAACAGTGCACAACCCGCGAAACTGATTGTTGGACAATTTGAAATTCACCACTTTCAACAGTGCATAGACTTTTGAGAAGCGATCCTTAGCTGTTGAAAGTCGCCACTTTCGATAGCTAACGCTCAATTTTTGGACACACATTAGCTGTTGAAAGTGAATTATGCAAATTTTGAAAAGAAGACTTTATGGATCATATTATTTTCTAAGACGAAAAACTGAAACCTAAGTTTTGCAACTATAGAAACTCAAAAATGACTTGAGGTTACAACCTATCACCTAAAGAAGCAAATAAATCCACCAATTTATTTGAGAAGTTAACAAGTCCCTCGGGCCCGAAAAAGGGGTAAAATTATACATGAGGGTACTCTTCTAGAGAACTGAAGTTCCTTAGAGTATACGTTTGTTCGTACAGTTGACTGTCTAGACTGAAAAAGGGGTAAACTACCACCGGATAGACGTGACTTCAAATTTCAATTTAACGAGCGTGAAAGGCCACAAGATCGCTTGGCAATGTTTTCATGTTTAGAGGGTCTGAAAAGGGCTTAAATGAAGACCTGTTGGGGGCTACGACTCAAGCATGAAACTGGTTCAGGTAGAGCCCGTTGTTAGGCTCAGACCAAGAGTATCTTTGATAGTCAACTTGGGAAGTCTCCCTAAAGGGAAGAAAACACAAACCATGGTGTAAGTCCTCATGCGATATAGAAACCGTAGTCATGGCTTCCAGGATAGCCTCATCTGAAAGAAATTCAAACTCCAAGAAATCACGGAAACGAGGGTCGACTGTCCCAAAGGGTGAAGTAAACTAACCATACTCCATATGATGATGGAGGTTTTGGCCAGGACTGGTAGAGTCTATCAGCGAAGAATCACAAGCTCGAGGGCTTGAGGATCTACAAACAATGAGATCAGACTCAGAAGGATACTCAAGCCCACTTAGACTAAGAGGGGGAGACAAGGGCTCCCATGCCCCCATTGGATAAACCAATGGATCAATTGCTGAGACTAAGTCATGGGAAGGCCAACATGATTTCACAGGTTCCTTCTCAAAATCAATTGAACATCGAGGATAAGATGCCACATAATTAACCCGTGGCAGGGTAGAGTCTACACAAATGCTAGGAACATATAAAGGGGTAGTATGAAATAATGTCGAATTAGTATGGTGATTATCAGATGCCATCTAGTCGATAGTGACAATGCTTCCATTGTGAGGGAAATGCATCACCTGGAAGAGTGTAGACACCACATCATTCATAGCATATACATAATCACACTCAAGAAGCATATTGAAATCTAACGGGCCTTGCACCACTATAACATCAACAAGGATAGTCTTCCCACCTAAAGATATAGGTAACTGAGGAAGAACCCCCAAATATTCACTAGGACGTCCGTCAAAAGCCAATAGCTCATGCGAAGCAGACACAATCTTGGGAGATCCCAAGACTTTCCAAACTGAGGAGGATAAAATACTTGTAGAGGCTCCCTCATCCACAATACATCGATAAATGTTTGTTGAATTAACTTCAACCCTTATTTGAAAAGGTGCGGAATAAGGAAGACGAGGCTTAACAAGGTCATTCCAATCAAAGGAGACCATTCTAGGGCTTGGAGGGGGTGTTCTCGGAATGAGCATAATTCCCCCTTGTTCTGAAAGTATTGAACCGAAAATGCTAAAAACATAGTCGGTAGACGCGTCACTCCCCAAAAGAAGAGTGGGATCATCCGATGATTGTGTCGGCATGACCACTTTTGAAACCAATGGTTGAATAGTCTGTGGGACTACATGGTCTAAAGGAACCTCACCCCCCAAAAGAGGAGTGGGATCATCCAATGACTGCATCGGCATGACCACTTTCTCAACCAATGGCTGAATAGGATGAGAGACTACATGCTCTAAAGGAACCTCACCCCCAAAAAGAGGAGTGGGATCAGCCAATGACTCCATCGGCATGACCACTTTCTCAACCAATGGTTGAATAAGCTGAGAAACTACAAGGTCTGAAGGCACCTCACCCCTCAAAAGAGGAGTGGGATCAACCAATGACTACATCGGCATGACCACTTTCAAAACCAATGGATGAATAGGTTGCAAGACTACAAGGTCTAAAGGAACCTCACCCCTCAAAAGAGGAGTGGGATCAGCTGATGACTGCATCAACGTGACCACTTTCTCAACCAATGGATGAATAAACTGTGAGCAAACCTCATAAGACTCAGAATCAAAAGATCTTGCAGACAAGGACCACAATCTTTGTACCTCTGGAATGCCAGGGCACAAATGAGTAAGGTGATCTCCCTTGCAAAGCTTACAAGGGAACTTAGGCTTACTTCCTATCCGTCTAGGTTTCTCAATAGAATTAATTCCCCCGACATGACTAGTATTGGTTGGTTGCACATCTCCAACATGGATTGTAGCAGTTAGTGATGGGTCGATAACATGACTTGCAGAGGCTACAGAACTATTACCAGTATGAATAGAAGTGACTGGACTTTTTCCCCCAACATGACTTGCAGAGGGTGGGTGTGTGCCCCCAGCATAACTTGCAGAGGCTGGGTGTTGGTCTTCAATGTGACTTGCAGAGGTTGTCGACCAATCTCCAACATGACTCACAGAGGTTGGTGATTTCTTCTTCCTATTCTTCCTCTTTCTACTTCATTTAGACTTATGGTTACTAGTAACTATACTTTCACCAGAGGTAGGAGAAGGAGGAGGAGAATACTTTGCTAACGAAGAAACATCAACAGGGTGCCCATGACTTAAGGTGCTTAACTGAGAAGCATCAAGAGCATTCGGGACATTTGGAATGGTACCCAACCAAACCGGTAGTCCCACATTCAACCCAGGAATGTACAAAGTGGCCATCAAAGGGACACAAGCGTTTCCGAAGAAATGAAAAGCACAAGAATCGCCTTGCAAAGGGGTTCCTTGGTTGGTATCATCGAGAACTTTAGACATGAAAATCTTATCCACAGGTTCTCCCTTTGCGGGATCGTTCAAGTCCGTAAAAGTCTCACACACTGACTCTGAAGAACCAATGTTATCAAAAATACACCTATAAAGAGGTGGCTCCACGTTTCTAAGAGGAATACTGAAAAGTCCTCTCAACCAGTGGAGTGGGCGGTCTACCACCCTAAGTTAGAGACCCAAATCCATGACTGACTAGCTCACTATGGAAAACTAGGGAGCACAGAGCACACACTAAAAGTTCCTAAAGGCAAATAAAGCAAACAACTAACTAGTTGGAAGAACAGTTACACCAACCAACACTAGAGAAACTTACCGGTGCAAGTGAAACTCGAATACGGAAGCACCCTCTGGGTATAATATGCAAATCATGGCCCGATATCTGCCCTAGGTATTGCAGTATACCCCCGTGGTCACCTGTGTAAGTCCCTAGAAAGATAGGAAACTAGATTGCCAGCGCGTGAATAGTCACCAGGTGGGTACAGTCGATAGCCGGGTAGACCACAATGAGAAGGGTATCAAGCCTGAAACCTATCAAGGGTATCGAAAGAAAGTGGTCTAAAAGACAAATGAGGACCTCGAATGGATTCGAGACCCATGAAGCTCCATGGAAAATGCAATCAACGGAATCCCAAGACAAGCCCTCTATATGTGTTCTCCACTACAATTGGTCCGGCTTTGGAGGGGTTATCTCCGCTACCTTTCCGCACGCAACCTTGTGTTTATCCCATGTGTTAGAGGGGGGTCCCAGATAAATTTCATGATACTGGACTTTAACACTCCCTAGCACAGACTCTTATGTATGTTTTGCAGCCTTGAATAGTTTCCTCTCCAACCTAAATCAAGGCTCTAGCCTAATCTAGTTGATGGACCCTACAAACATAAAGTCCAGTAAATTTTAATTAGTGTTCCTTTTACTGGCTTGATTTACTCAAAAAGGGTATGGTAGTGCAATTGATGTTGTTAAGACTCTTGCAGAAAAAAGAAATGATAAGAACACTAGCAAAGAATGATTATCTTTCTTATTTTCTTTTTGAAATGCTTTTAAAATTAGAAGAAAACACAACGCTATGCTAATTTATTTTTCTTTTTCAAATAACAATGCAAAGCAAATGGCAGGAAAGAAAGAGATCTAACAAACTAAGTTTTTTATTATTTTCTTCCAATCACAAAAAAAATAACAAAATATTCTAAAAGAAACTGATGAATGCATGATTCATGTCCCCCCCGGCCATGAGAGGGAATTTTGTTTCAAAATGCAACTCATTTTTTCTTAAAATTTTAAGCTAAAAAAAAGTTTTAAAAGCTAAGAAACAGAAAAAATATTTTAATGAAAAAGCAAGCTATGCTATAATCAGACCTAAGTTGTTGATTTATATGACGAAGACCAAGATTAAATCAAGGAAATCCCTGAGAGTTATAACTCTTGATAAGGAAGAGGATGACTGCCTCTCCTTAAAAAAAACTTTTATCAATAGGTACGTTGTTGAAAGTTCAACAGCCAGCATGTGCACGCAAGATGTGTAAGGTCAAAGTGTGTGTACATGCTTGCAGGCCTTATGCAAGCCGCGTGTACCTCTGCAACTCCTCAAAAAAATGAAAATGATAAGCAATCAAGAACTGGCAAAGACTATTGGTATTGAGAACCCGAATATCTTGAAGACTCAAAAACTTACTTTAACAGAAAAAGAAAACAATTGAAGGAAAATTTCATAGAACAAAACCAATCTAAGGTGAAACTGAATCTACAAAACTGCAAAAAACAGAGACTAGAATGAGTTCCAGAAAACCCCTGAGAAGAATTACTTCTGACGGGGGAGAGGATGACTGCCTTCCTAAAAGAATTTTTTTGAAATCATACAAGCGACTGACACCTCCTCAGCTAGCATGTACACATGGGCCATGTGAGGGTAGGGCGCGGGTACACGCATGCAGACCTTAGACAGGTCGCGTGTACCTCTGTGGGTCTAAAAAAAAGATGCATTCAAGCAAATAAAAAGAGATAACTGGTATGGAAGACCAAAATCTCTGCTAGCTCAGACTTTTACAGAAACTTTAAAAAACAAGTAATGAAACCAATTTTTAAAAAATACCTGTTATCACTGAAATTTCATCCGCAAATGGTTACAAGAATCCAGCATCCTCAAATAGTTATGAGTTCAACCATGGACCAAAATTACCACAAAACAATTTCCAAAAGGTCCAAAACTACACAAACAGTTATAAAATCAAGGTGCGCTATGACTACACAGGGTGCGCGCGCACATGCGCCATTCAAAAACATAGGAAAAGTGCACATGTGCTCGATGCGTGACTATGGTCACTAAAATCCGTGCACAGCTGAGAAAGGAGCATTTATGAGATTGGTCGGCCTCCCACCCACTTCTGGTTCATCTTCCAAGTTGATTTGACATCCAAATCTCGGCTGGATCCGACTGGGTGGCTAGTCAAATACCTAAAGGTGCCCTAAACAACCCATTTTCACACTAAAAGATGGTTTCACAATACCTCAAAAAGGTGCTATATAAAACAAGGCCATGGGTGCACTAAATTTGCAAGGAATTCATTTGCAAGGTTATGTTGTTGCTATTCTCTTGGGGAATCCTCTTTTCTCATCAAGAGCATACTAGCATCATTCCACTTGGGCAATCCACCTCACCTTTTGAGTGGATTAGCTTGGGATTCTTTCACCATCTCTTTCAAGTTTCAAAGTTGTAAGAAGAGCTCAAATTGTGGGGTTCCAAGAGCCCTCCCTTGGAGGACGAAGGGACCCAAAGCCCCCTTTCTTCTCAGTGTTTTTTTTCACTAATACAATCCTTTCCATTGGTGACATGAGTCTTGTTTTTTTCTTGTTCTTATGTCCTTATGCTCAATAGTTTAGTTGTTATTTCTTTTTCTAGTTTAATTATTAGCTTAGTCTTTTATGTTTCTTTTTCTAACCCTTTCCTTTACTGTTGTCTTGATTAGCTAACCCAACTAAGCTTGTAAGCACCTCTGTTTTTCTCATTTAGGTGACAAAAGAGGTGCAACAGATTGGTGACTCCACTGGGGAAAGGTATCAATTTCCTACCCCAATTGGGTTTTTCTAGCTCTTCTTTCGGTTTATTTAACCTGAAGGTACCTTAACTGGCCCAAGCCAACCTGCAAAACATCGAATTCAAAGCTAAGTTGAGAGAATTCCATGCAAAATTTTCTTCACGGTCGTGTGACAGTTGTGCACGGGTTTATTGGCCCACAGTTGCGCATCGTGCGCACGTGCGCCAAAATTATTGTGTTACTCAGCGCATTCCATGCACCTGCGCCCAAAAGTCTTTCTCAGTTCATGCATTGGCACTCAGTGTGCCTCTGTCTACTCTGAGACCCGTGCACCTGTGCATAAAAATACACATTGTAAGCCTTTTTGTGATTTTTGGAAGGCCCCTAGCCCTCTTAAAAATGATTCCATGCATGTTGTAATCTGCACCACACTTAATTCCCTCTCCATATAAAGGGATTATTCAAAAACACATAGGCACTTAGGGGGTTTAAAATCATTATTTCCCCTTTTGTTTTCATTTTTCCACATGGATGGCTTGCTTTGACTAAAAGTATAAGTTGGAATCATTTGTAATCACATACAACTTGCATTGGGACCAAAAATTGGATAACAATCGTTTAGTATGCTCTTCTCTCATGCTTCAAAGCGACCTTGAGAATCAGAAAAAGATTGTAGGACAATTTCATCTCCCTTAAAAATACTAAACCTTTAGGAGAGGAAAACAACCCCCTCGGGACTCCTCTTAGTTTATTTTTCAAACACATCTCAAAATTGTAACGAGCCCATACATGCCCACATGCTACAAATATAGGATAGTGTTGAAATTTACTTTCTTAGATTAAATCACTAGGGAAGTTTAAAGGTTTTGTAACGGGCCCATACATGCCCACATGATCACACTCTAAGATAGTTTCAAAGTTTTCTTAGGTTAGATCACAATAGGGAGTTAAAGGAATAGTAAAGGACCCACATGTCCACATGCTAGTTTCCTAGGGACTTTTGAATTACGCAAGGTTGTACCAAATGCATTTAGTTAAATTAGGTAATCAACACTTGTAAAGGACCAATTGACGTCCACATACAACAAGGTGACACCTAATTTATTAAAAATTGGCACACTTTCATTGATTCACACACAAAATTCACCCCTCACTCACATAGTTTTCATCTCAAAACGTGGAGGTTAAAGTAAGTTTCCTCCAAAGGGATTCTGAAACACTCCACCATTTTCTTGACGAAACTATCCACTCCCATTTAATTTCAACGAGATTGGCTCACACCCCCAATCTCTCAAACAACCACATCTAATTTTTTTCTAAAAACTCACTAAGTTTTTCTCCATATGAGGTGCCAAAAGAAATATTTTAGTCTAGGTAGGATTTCGGGGATAGGCATCCAAATAACTCCCCGTTTTCTAGTTCTTACATTTTCAAAAACAATAGAAGTTGTCAAATAGGGAACTTTAAATCTTCCAAGTCAAGTGTTCCTAACACCATAAGGCAGGGAGATACCCATGAAGGGTTGAAGGCTGAGGTCCGGTTGTTCTGTGCGTCCCCCGTTGAGGCACCCACCTCTTGGACGGGATCCAGCCCGTGACCCATTTCTTAGGCTGAAAATATAAATTCCGCACTTTGACCGAGGTACATAGTGACCAAATTTTAGGACATCTACCCAAGTGGAAATTGTGGGCTGCAATTGCACCTTGATCGGATTTTGTGTGGCTATTGGGAAATATCGCCAGCTCTTTCGGGACATGCCCCCTCTGCCCCTCATTATAACTGATTACTTCATCCTTCACTAGTTTCTCTTCTAGTGGCTTCAGACCCCACTGTTGAGTACTATTGGAAGGTCCAGTGCTATTTGAGAGGAAGGACGTTACATCTTTTAGGACACAAGCATTTGTTTTCTTTGATCCCCATGTGGACAAAACCATCTATCCACATATATGTTTCTTTATCCAAACACTTTATGTATGATACACTTCTGATTGCATTTGATTTAGATATATATCGTGTAAAGTTCAAAAATTGCAACAAAGGCTCTTGTTTATTTATTACTCTCACCATCACTCGCACACATCCACTCAGCTAGTCGGACATCATAGGGGACCCACAGAACCCTCGTCATTCCATACGCTTGTTAAACCTCCCTCTTATGCTAGGGGGAGTTACTAGCCTTTCCAACTCATCGGCTCCACCTTCTCACACTCCAGTGAGTGCCATTGTCTTAGGATCAGCTTTGCTTGGTTCCACTTTACTTGGGTCCAATTCCCAAGTTTCACCGTCCACTCACTCTCATTTACACGGAAGCGGGGGGCCAACTTGCTCTCAAGGGGGAAGTACAAACCCACCTAGTCCCCCCCAAGGGTCAAGTTCACAACACACTCACACCATGGCTAGAACTAATCCTTTGCCACCACTCCAGATGTCATACTTGGCCTCTCTCAACATACCAGACCTAAGCAAACTCACAAATGATCCTATATTTCACAACCCCACATGCCCTGCAATGCCTACCAAACTACCTTCAGATATCCCCAAGTTTGAAGGAAAGGTAGGAGATGACCCTGCCAACCATGTCATGAATTTCCACTTATGGTTCTCTTCCAACAGCATTATGGATGATTCCATCTGACTACAATTATTTCAATGCACACTCACTGACCCATTAGCCAAATGGTATGTAGACAAAAAATCAGGGTCCCATGCAACTTTCAAGTCCTTGGCCAAAGAATTTTTGACCTTCTTCTAATTACCAATCCTCCATGACAACGGTCTTGAACTACTCTCTAATTTTAAACAAACCTCAACCACACACATCGTTGATCACATTCACAAGTGGCGTCGACGACGTAGTTTGTGCAAAGCAGAAACCACCAAACAACAATGTCTTGATTGGTTTCTCAGATCACTTGTCTCTCTCCTCGGTAAAGATGTGGCTTCCACCTTCCCTCAATCAGAAGAAGAAGCCATCAGTAAGGCTCAACAATACGACCTCGTCTATTCACAATCAGGGTACTTGTACACAGTACTTCCTGATCTCCCAAACACGAGACCCCCCTTGATGATCCCTCTCCCTAACATGAAAACACCTCTTCACATTCCTCACATCCCATTGCGCCGAAATGTCCACAACCCGCAGGCAAGCGAAACTCATAATTACAGTTTGGTCGATGACTTAGCACAGTCCCCGGCTACCATGTCAGTCTTAGAAGTAATTCAAAATTGTCCCACTCAGCGAAAGTCATTACTTTCCGCCTTGGGGGTAGTTGACCTCGCGGATACCCAACTCATCACATTTGATCTCGACAGTGGAGAACCCCGTCTCATCGCTTTTCAAATGCTAGTGAAAATTCGGAACATTACAGTTCATCGGTGCATCATTGATGAAGGTGCGTCCACATGCATCATGTCCAAGTTAGTATGGCAGAAACTTGGTTCCCTCGAACTCATACCATCTGCCATTACCTTAAGAGCTTATGACGGACGACCATCTTCTCCCGAAGGGCTCTTCCAAAATGTCCCTGTAGAACTCGGGGGCAAGACCATTCTCATTGACATTGAAGTTATCGATGCCCCACTCAATTACAATATCTTGTTTGTTCGTAGCTACATGTACACTATGAAGGCAATTTCCTCTTCCATCTTTCGAACCATGATATTCCCTCATAACGGGAAGATCATTACCATTGATCAAGTTTCACATTATGAGCCTAACCCTTCCACCAACATCGATAACATTCTCCCTTTCGTCCATACTAATCATGAGATGTACCCACTTATCGAAATGGGGCTCAGAATTTTCAAAGACCCAACCTTGTTAGGAACTTACCATGGTGCACCATCGCTCCTTCATCCTTCCAATCAGGTATGTTTCGTCTCATCCAAAGGAACTGGCATTGAGGGTACCCTTCCTCCCAATGAGGCTTCTCTTATATCTAACGTCCCACTAATCGCAGAGCCCCGCCCTCACAAACCTCCTACAAACTCGTCAACTCCACTAGTTCACAATTTCACCACACTCCAAGGCCATATTCTAGTTTGGGAGACAGTTCCCCAAGCCATTACTCAAATCCCCTTCTTTTACCCCCCACCAGGCATACAAGATTTCCAAGTAGCCACAACACTTACCCTCCCTAATATGGTGCTGGAAATCCCAATTTGGTATTTACATCCACTAGAGATGGTTCCTTAACCATCCCTTCCCCCCCAAACAAAAGGAATCCCAATGTAGATTTTCATACTCACTCCTACCATTCCCCCTACACCCCCACTCACTAACATCCTTGCCACAGGTGGGGGCAGGCGAACGCAGAAGGAGCCCACAGCTCCACTTCCCCCATGCGTCCAACCTCCTTGCGTGCTATGTGAGAAAGATGGACACCCAACCAACAAATGCCCATCTCTACCCAAGTTACGTAACCTAATTCAACTCAATCAAACACCATCATCGTTCGTCACTTTATCAAGTACTGTCGCTACCTCCCCTAACATAAGTAGCAAAGGACTGTGAACCAAATTCACTTGCATTATATGTTCAGAATATGGCCATTATACACACTATTTCCCAGCGTTACTGATCTAAAATTCAAGATCTTTTAACCATTATTTGCATGTGAATTTTTAACTGTCACCCATCTTTGTAATGCAAAATTAAAGAATATCCATCAAGCATATGAGCACATAAACATGTAAGCAAACCATCTATGAACAAGATTTGGTAACAGAGTTTACCAGACTTCCTGGCTACGTCTCTGGGTCCACTCCAATAGTGCAACCGCTCTTTAATTAATCTCAAATGCTTAAAAATTACAAAGAAAAGACTTACATAAGAGCTCTCAAAAACCAACTTTCATATGTGCAATTCTGGGCAGAAACAGACATCATAGGTGGTTGGAAAACGTCATTCTACAACTTTTGACTATAAACTCGAGTATGTTTGGCTCGCTCAAATGGGCTCTATGGCACTTTTCTGTTTGGCTACACTGATGAAGAAACAAAGAGCATATTCAGAATCCTCTCGAAATTCTTCAAATTTTGAGTATAACGTCGACCTATTTATGAGAAGGTCGCCTGAGACACCTCTTGGCATGAATTCCAATGCAACTTCTGCCTGTCAAATCTGTACAGTGTCGAAAAGCGTGCCACTCCTCTTTTGGAGGCACTTTTCTGTTCAGCTACTCTGATGAAGAAACAGAGAGCATATTCAGAATCCTCTCGAAATTATTCAACTTTTGAGTATAAATTCGACCTATTTCTGAGCAGGTCGCCTGAGACACCTCTTGGCATGGATCCCAATGCAGTTTCTACCAACTCCCCCTGCCTCGGTTTGCGTGCCCAGCGAAATAAGCAGATCCGCTAACTAGTTCGCCAAACTTAGCGAACCTCCTTCAGATTTGGCTGTAACTGCCAGATTTGGCTGGATCCGCCAAACTACTAGCTTCTAGAAGGTGACACGTCACGCTAACATCAGCATCCGTACTGCTGACGTCATCAATACAACGTGTTGACTGTTTGACTTTTTATCGTTATTTTCGAAAACTTCAGAGTGTCATAACTTCTCCATACGAGATCTGTTTGAGAAAGTAAATATATGGATGGAATCGGGAGAACGAGACGGACGCAATGGCATTGGTTTCATCCAATTCTGAGAACTTTGAGTTTTGAGCATTTTATGAGCCTAGGGACCCTTCTGAGACTTCTAGGTCATTCCTAGATCCTCATTTTCTGCATTTGAGTATTTTTGAGCGGTTTTGGATCCACCTAGATCACACCTCCCCACTGAGAAGCTTTTGGACCACAAAAATCATGAAATCATTCAGAAAATAAGTGAGGACATGTTTGTCTCACTTGTCCTGTATCACCTATCCATTCCTCCTGGAACCTGTACATCTGACTCAGCAATACAACAATCAACACTGCACTGACATTGTTAAGTACATTAATCACATTCTTAATCAGATCTTCATTCAACATTGTCGGACCCAACCACATACTGCTGATGAGTAATAAGTTGAATATAAACATTGAACCTGTGAAAGAGATTGTACCCAAACCATGTTGACTTTTAACTATAGAAACACTATCAACCAAAACAGGTGCATCATAGTGAATTAACACTTCCTTTTCATGCTTAGGCTTCTTTTCTTCCTTACATTGTATAGACATAAGTGCCAAATTCCGACTTGCATTAACAACCCTTTTTAATTGTTGTGTAGTGCCCAATGATTTGTCATTTTTGAATGAATGTGAATGCACTATGTACTCAATTCCTTATTTAAACAAGTGATATTGATTATGTTCTCAATAGAAGATCACTTTTCGATCATATAAGTACGGACTACCCAACACAATTCCACAGATATCTAGTGGGACCACATCAAATTCAACCTCATCTACAAACTTAGATGTAATTGCAAACTTTAGATCACATTGTTGTGTTACTTGTAATCTTTTATCTTTGCATACCCAACCTAATGGATAAGGTTTCTT
>JASDQU011378346.1:0-23209 GCA_032191745.1 Picea mariana | reverse complement strand
TGTCTTATCGTGGCCAAAATGTCCTGCTAGTCCACCACTATGCTTTTCTTTTAGTAAATTCTCCCTCATGGAGCAATGTGGAATGCATAATTGATTGCCTCTGAACAACCGTCCATTTTGGATCATGTAGTCCATCCACGGGCTTCTGTCTCTGAGAACTGGATTCTCAGCTGCCTCGTATGCCTCTGAAAAATCTGCATCACCTGCATACATGTCTTTAATATTTTCAAAACCCAAAGTCTTGACTCGAAACTCCTGCAGCAACAAACACTTCCTGCTCAAGGCATCAACCACTTTGTTAGCAGTCCCTGAAATGTGTTTAATGACAAATGTAAAATTTTGCATATACTCTACCCATTTAGCATGTTTTTGATTCAACTTTTCTTGTTGACTTACAAACTGTAGTGCATGATTATCACTATACAGAACAAATTCTTTTGGCTATCAAGTAATGCCTCCACTTCTTCAACGCTTGTATGATGGCATAAAATTCTTTATCATACGTTGAATACTTCACCTTTGCCTCATCCATCTTCTCGCTGAAATATGTGATTGGTCTGTCCTCCTGGCTTAAGACCGCTCCTATGGCAAAGCCACTCACATCACACTTGACCTAGAAAACTTTTTGGAAATCTGGCAACACCAACACTGGTTGCTCTGTGATCTTCCACTTCAACAGATTGAAACTCTTTTCTGCCTCTTCAGTCCAATGAAAATACTTATGTATTTTCTTGACTGTGTCCATCATTGCTGCGCTAATTCCACTAAAATTTCAAATGAATTTCCTGTAGAAACTCACCAGTCCATGGAAACTTCTCACCTCGAAAACATTTCTTGGTGATGGCCAATTCTTAATCACCTCTACTTTACTTGGATCCATCTTTAATTCATTTGCCGATATGAAAAACCCCAATTAAATGAGTTCTCTCTTGATAAATGAAGGCTTCCTCATGTTGATTAACATCTTCTCTTGCTGTAGTTTTCTCATTACTGCAGCTAAATGCTCTAGATGCTCTTCTTTTGACTTGCTGAAAATCAAGATGTCATCCAAATAAACAATTACAAACTTACCAATAAACTCTTTCAGCACTTCATTCATCAGCCTCGGGAATGTACTTGGTGCATTCGTCAAGCCAAACAGCATGATCAACCACTCATACAAACCTTCATTAGTCTTGAAGGTTGTCTTCCATTCATCGCCTTCCCTCATGCGAATTTGATGGTATCCGCTTTTCAAATCAACCTTTGAAAAAAACTCTGCTCCATTCAAGTAGTCCATCAAGTCATCCATCCTTGGCAATGGAAACCTGTACCTGATGGTTATCTTTTTGATGGCTCTGGAATCAGTGCACATTCTCCATCCTCCATCCTTCTTCGGACTCAGTACCGTTGGAATGGCACACAGACTAAGACTTTCCCTGACCAGTCCTTTATCCAATGTTCCTGTACCTGCCTCTTGACCTCTTCATTCTCCTGTGGTGTCAACCTGTATGCTGCTTTGTTTGGCAAACTTGCTTCTGGTATGAGGTCTATATGATGTCTTATGCTCCTCATTGGCGGCAATGAATGAGGTAATTCATCCACCACTATATCAGCAAACTCTTCCAGCAGTTCCTGAATTTCCTTTGGCAGATCGTCCACCCTTGTGCTGGTCAAAACAAATTTTGGTTTCCTGACCACAAAGAATTGTGGATCTTCCTTCTTCTTTACTTCTGCCATAAGTTCCTTCCCACTCATGAGAAGTATAGTATTCCTCGGTTCTGGTTTTACTTCTTTATCTTTAATTGGATTCAGCGTATGTGCTCTTCCATTCTTCTCCAAAGTGTACGTATTCATATTCCCATCATGAATTACGTTTCTGTCATATTTCCATGGTCTACCTAGCAATACATGACATACATCCATAGGAATAACATCGCATAAAATCCTATCATTGTATCTTCCTATCTTGATGTCAACTAAGCACTGTTTAGTGACATTTACCTGATGTCCCTTCTGTAGCCATGAAACTTTGTATGGACTTGGGTGATCTGTTGTCTCCAGCTCCAGTTTCTCCACCATCTCGGTCGAAACGAGGTTGTCTGTGCTTCCGCTATCCACAATGACCTGGCATTTCCTGTCTTTGGTCTTGCATGTGGTTCTAAAAAGCCTATTTCTTTGAACTGCATCCTCCACCTCCTTCTCGGGCGTTAAGAGAACCTTACGCATCATCAATGACCTTCCATCTTCTGTGTCTTCTTCCTCAGCATCTTGCCTCTGTGCTTGGGCGATGTGAGCTTCTCCTTTATCTGTCTTCCTATCTGGAAAATCAACTGCCTTATGTCCACTTTTCCCACATGTGTAACATGTGATGATTCCACCTCTGCCTCTTCCTCTACCTCTGGTATGAGGAAATGTGTTTGCGTCAGCGTATCCTCCGCCTTGTTCTGTCTGCTGCCTTCGCTGTTCAGCGTGCTGACCTCGCTGTGAACTTCCACCTCTTTCTATTTTGGTCTGAGGTTTCTTCCAATCATCCTTAGATTTCTGGAATCTATCTTGAGTTTTGGTTGGCTCCTGCCTCGACCTCGTTGTCCTTGCTTACGGCTTAGCTTTTCCTCATCTTTTAACTCCATCTGATACGCATCCTCTACTGTTCTGACGGTTGCCATACTCATCTCATCCTGGATATCATATCTTAAGCCATTCATATACCTAGAAACTTTTTCATCATCGCTCTCCCGATGATCTGCTCTGATATTGAGCTTATAAAATTCCTTGGTGTACTCCTTCACCGTCATCAACTCCTGTCTCAGGTTCTGCATCCTCTTGAACAGGGTGATTTGATAATCCCTTGGGATGAACTTTGCTTTCATCTTCGCAACCATTCGATCCCAACCTTTAATCTTTTGCTTACCTTTGCAGCGTCTATTTGCTTGAAGCTTGTCCCACCATAAGGCTGCGTGTCCCTTCAATTTGGTGACAACATGTCTGACCTTTTTATCCTCTTTGATGTCCTCATAATCAAAGTAGGTGTCAAGAGCTCTAATCCAATCCCACAGCTCTTCCGCATCCAGATTTCCTTCATAAGTCGGAATGTCCATTTTTGTTTTTGAACTCATCCGGGCTATGGCTTTCATTAAACGCTCATTTGCTACGTCTTCCGTTGGGATTTCTCCTACTCCCTATCCAGCTTCACCTTCATCCTCGGATTCACTGGTACCTCCTGCATCATCTTTGCGCCTTTGCTTTATTCTTATATCCACAATCATAGAGCGTAATTCTTGCAGTTGTCTTTCTACTTCTAGATTCTGCCCTGGCCTACCTCTTTCTCTGGACGATTCCCTTTTCCCCTCTGGCTCGGGTGATTGTCTATCTCTTCTCTGTGGCAGCATGGTGAACTCTCCTTTATTCTTTGCTACAGAAAACAGAGAGATTTTCTTCGCTCTGATACCACTTGACACAAACGCGCCACCCAGAGCACATCTGCAACACCAGGACCTTCTTCTCCCTTAGGCCCGAAGAGATGAAATGCTCTCCAAATCCCCTATTGGGACTTTTCTCTACCCATAGAACTTTCCTTATGACTCCCCTGTGTTATATTGGGAAATCGGACCTCGCGGTCTCGCGAGTCCTGCACTCATGAAAAATGGAGATTATAAAACCCCAAAACCCGATGGACATTCACCCCCATGTTCTTTGCTTCTATCGGGAAAATTCTTGTCGGGAAATTGGCACTTGCGAGGTCGTAAGTTCCTTACCTCTCGTATCCCCGATTCCCGAACTTCGATGACACCTTCTACACCTTTTAGCCCCTCAGGCTAACTCTTTCAGCATGTGACCTTGCCAACCCATGTGACCGTCTCCTTCCCTACTTATCAGGATTTCAAAGTTTACGAGTTTGAAATGCGAAAAACTTGCACTCCTGGAATCTCCGATCCCCGATCTCCGATGCCACCTATCCTCTCCTCAAGGCATGGCTCAATCCTCCGACACCTGTCCTCCACTACCGGTCTTAACCCTATCGGGAAATCATGGATCGTGATTTCAACTTACGCAATGCACTCGACTCCGGAAATCCCAAAATGTCGAACCCCGACTCCTCGGGATCTCTCTCCACGTGTCCTTGACGATGAATGGTCCAAACTGCTCGTCGGGAAATCGCCGATCGCGTTTCACTATGCAAGCGTTTCATAACCTGGAAACCCCGATGCCTCCAAACGCCGACTCGCCGAGATCTTCCGCCACGTGTCCTTGACGATGAACGGTCCAAACCGCTCATCGGGAAATCATGGATCGCGATTTCTAGATGCGAGATTTCTACGTCCTCGGAAACCCCGATATCCCAATGGACTGAACCCCAACGCTCCCTGGCTCCCTGACACGTGTTCTGTCGATCAACGGCTGAGATCCTTTCTCGAGATTTCGAGACTTTCAAGGCTTTGATTCTCTTACCTTATGAAACCCCGATATCGCAAATATCCCAATGACTCCCCCATTGTTCGTTGGGTTTAAATCCTACGCAACTCCGCACGATCTGACGGCTGGTGGGATTTCGCTAGTTCTCTCGGTAAATCTTGACCGTCAATTCCTCCCTCTTGAGGATCTCCTGAGAATGGCTAGGTATTCCTCCTCAGTGCTGGTTTGTCTTCTGACGCTTGGGTCTACAACTGTTTGTTTGAACTCTCCTTGGCACGGCCCCTGTGCTTCCCTTCAACTCTTGTCACGAAGGTGTTATACCTCTTGAGCTTATTAACTCTGGTTCTCCCAAAGACCTTGCGCACACTTCTGGTGCTTCGACCTTCAACACCCTTCAAAGTGTTGGGTCTCTTAGACTCTGTGCACCTCCGGCCACAGTAATCTCTACCTTCTTTTGCTCCGCTTAGCAACTGAGACCTCTGACTCTGCCTATGCGCTCTTCACACGGCTTCCTCAATAATCTTATAACTTCAGGGTGAATGAGAATAAGTGTTTAATTTCTGAGCCTTTATCAATGCACTCTATGCTGATGAATTCGACTGCACTCTATGCAGGAATCTCCTGACTCAGACAGAGAAACAATTGAAACTAATTCTCTTCTCTCAGACTTTAGTTTAAACCCTGAAATCACATGCTCAACAGATTCAAAGCAAATTCATCACCAGAAACAAACATTCATAAGTACATGAACAATAGACACAGAGAAATAACACCAGCCATGAAGTTGAATCAAAGACTCTCTTTTATTAATTCAAAACATCTGTACATAGGTGTTCTTCACAATTTCTCTACTTGCTCTCTCTTCTTGCTCCTGAATAATCTGAATCTTGAATAATGTACAAAGGAGGGTGTCTATATCAGTTTTCCCTCTCGAACTCTAAACTGTCTAATCTAGACTTGAAACATCTATCTACCTGCATTAACTAGATTAAATGCCTCCTATCTATTTCAGACAAGAGCATATGGCTCGAGGTCTGATACAATACAATAGACGCTCCTTCATAAATGTTTCATTGAAGGATATGGCACTTCATCTTAAATGAAAATTCAAAAAGAGTTATCAAGCTTATATGTCATGTGTTTTAAAAACACATGCGCTGGCTCCACGCTTGCTGAGTTGGCGATGCTCCTGCATCAATTAAGATAACTCTTGATAATATGGAAGATGATAAAGCACCAAGACTAGATGATTTCACAGCCCGATTTCTCAAAGTTTGCTGGGATATTATCAAAAGAGACCTCCACAAAATGGTGCTAATATTTCAAAGTTGCAACAAGCTAGGGGGAAGCACCAATTCTACATTTCTAGCTCTCCTACTGAAAGAAAAGGAAACATCCACTTTTGATCGTTTCAGACCAATATATTTATCCACTATAGGTTACAAATTCATCACTAAAATTATGGCAAATAGGTTAAAAAGGATCCTCCCCAATCTCATGCCAGAAAACCAAGGAAGCTTCATCAAGGGAAGGAAAATCTGGGACAACATTATTCTAGTCCATGAAGCAATCCACTCCAGTCTTGAAAACCGAGAAAAAGGTATGGTGATCAAAATTTATTTAGCTAACTATTTTGATAGAGTTAGGCACTCCTTTCTTTTCCAAGTTATGGAGCACTTTGGTTTCTACCCGTCTTTGATTCGCTGGGTGAAGGAATGTATAAGTGAGCCTTAGATCGCACCCCTTCTCAATGATTGAGCGACATCCTTCTTCAAATTCTCTGGTGGCCTATGCCAGGGGTGCCCGCTTTCTCCATTGCTCTATGCCATCGAAGCTGTGGTCCTTAGTTTTTAGTTGGAACAATGTTTCATTGAGAAAGATTTGATGGGTATCTGGATGGCCTATGGGACAAAGGACATCAATCATGCTCAGTTTGTGGATGACACTCTCCTCTTGGGTGGGGCTATCCCAACTATATCTTGCAAATTCAAAGTGGAACTAGACTACTATTGTAGGTTCTTCAGGAGTAAATTAAACCTAAGGAAATGTCAGATTTTCAGATGGCATATAATCCCAAAAGAACTTGCATTCATTTCCAGGATCTTAGAAATAGAGGGAACATTTCAATGGGACTCCTTCAAGTATTTAGGAATCCCTATCCTCAAAGCTTCTCCAAAAGATGGAAACTGGGCACACCTGTTGGAAAACACAAATACCAAAAAAATCTCATGGGGCCCTCCTGGATCAATCTGGCAGGTAAAGTGGTCCTCCTCAAATTTGATCTAAACAGTCTCTCGATCTATCAATGCTCTATCCTACTAGCGCCAACAAGCTTCCTGCTATCTTTTGATAAACTTCTCAGAAACTTCCTTGGAAAGGAGGTAAGAGCAATGCAGGGAAAGTATTTGCATTAGTCAGCTGGAAGAAGATTAAAAACCCGCTAATGGAAAGAGGCCTCCATTTGCACGACCTTAAAACTTAGAATCTGTCTCTAGGGGTCAAACTCCTTTAGAATCTTATAATATGTAAACTATCATGGAGTAGTAAAGTTCTATGGAAGAAATACTTTTCGGGCTCCCGAAAGAAATGTTTAGATAGGGAAACAACAGTGAAAAAAGGATCCCCAATCCTAACTATCTTCCAGGGTGCGCTCCCTTGATTCAGAGAAGAATTAACTTGGATACCGGGCAACATAAAGAAAATCAATATTTGGAACGATTACGTGTTAAGGAATCCCCCTCTTACAAGTGAACCCAACCTCCTCAATATCAGATTTTGGATGCAGGAACAAGGACTTGTTTCACTTTGGGATATCTCCACTTGGAGTTTCGATGAATCTTGGCTCAACTGGAAGATCCCAAACTGTCCGAGGCCTCTAGAGGAAGAAAATAACAAGCTCATCTCCTTGCTTCAGGGAGATGCACCCATCGTTTCCACTACCAAAGACATGAGAGGTTGGGGCTCAAAATCGGGCTTACACTCCTCAACCGAGGGTTATTCCCTCTACTCTGAAGTTCCAAATGTCCCCCCTAATCCTGTTGTTTGGAAACAGAGTCCCAAACGTCCCCCCAATCCTATTGTTTGGAAACACATTTGGCATTTTAAAATCCTTCCTAAAATCGACATTTTCGTGTGGACTCTGGCTCATGGTAGTATTCTATCAGGGGAGAATCTAGAAAAAGAAGGCTTCGTAGGCTCCCATTGGTGCCCTCTCTTTCTCTCTCATAAAGACACTTCAGAGCATCTTTTCCTGGATTGCTCATTCTCTAAGGAAGCCTGGGCTCTGGCGCTCGGACCATGGTCAAGAAAAATAACTCTATCAGGATCATTGGCCTCTCTCTTCAACTCTTGGGATCTGGTGTTTCCCTAGTCCCTATCTCAAAAGCCTAATCTTAAATATTACTAGCTGACACTCCCCAAAATGATCGTCTGGCAACTCTGGCTAGAACACAACACCAGTATTTTCAGAGACTCATCTGCATCTGCTGCTCAAGTAGTTGCTAAAACCCGAGTCCTATTGGGAAAATGTCTTCAATCTCTCTTCTTGTCCACGAATAAATCCCATCTCCTTCAATAGGAGGCAGAATGGCTAAAATCATTCCATCACGTGGAGGTTTTGGTTCCATCACAAGGTCCCCTTCCTAAAGAATGGTAGATTAGTCTAGACCCATCCTAGTTTGATAAGTGGAAAAGATATTGGAAAATGTACTCCTTAATTTTTTATGGAGCCTCAAAAGGAAATCAAGGGGCAACAGGAGGGGGAGGGATTATCTATGATCTTGTGGGAATTGTTGTAAGACCTTACGCCTGGAGCATTGGTACTGACACAAATAACATGGAAGAATCTCACGCACTTTGGCAAGGTCTAGCTCAAATGAAATCTCAAGGTATCACATAATATTTGGTCTTTGGAGACTCATGTATGCTCATCCAAGCCATGATCACTACACCCCAAAGTAGTAATCTAAAGTTGTCCAATCTGATAAAGAGAATCCACTTCCTCTCCTGCTCCTTCCAAAAGATTGAGTTTTTCCACATCCTTAGATATTTCAACTCTGAAGCAGACAAAGAAGCCAATAAGGAAACCCTCCTCAACAAGGGGGATCTTCTTTTCAACAATGAGGTTCGGATATCCCCCTAAGGCTCATTCTTTCTTTTGCAGAAGCTGTGGCTACTAGGCTCAAATTTTGTTTGATGTCTATGTGCTTTAGTCTCCTAGCAATTTATTTACAGACTACGACTTTTTTTTGTTTTTTAAATCAAGTCTTGCTTATTGTGTCCTCGTCTGGCATCTAGGGAATATGCTTTTCATATTTGGATTCCATCTTTTGAGGCAGATGTATGATGGTCCTGTTCTATTGGTTTTTCCATTGGTTTTCTAATATATCTCATAACAATTTCTGTAAAAAAAATTATACAAAACAATGCAGGCAAACAATTATATTATGCATTGCAATGTAAGAGCATGGTGCCCATTGCAAATCCAAATAAAATTAGGTGTTACATAGGAAACYTATAGTTTGTGGTTAAYTCAAAATAAAAAAATAAAAATGATAGGAACATTGATGTAATTATATATTATTTGTAGTTAAGTGATTGTCAAAGTTGTCTATTGAGTTTAAGTTGAGTGGTGCGGAGGAAGAATTGTTATCCATTACCAATCACCAACATAATGTATGTTGATGAGCATTAAAAATGATGCAGATTAACAATACTATCATTCATTCGCAATTTAAGAATATGGTATACATTACAAATAATCCAAATAAAAATTAGGTTACAAAGAAAAATTCTAATTTCTGTTGAACAAGATAACAATGATAGAAACCAATAGGGTTGATTGCAAATCCAAATAAAAATTAGGTATCACCAAATAAACTTATAATTTGCGGTTAATTGAGAAGAACAGGATAATAATGATAGGACAATTGGTGTAATTATAAATTAATTGTAATTTTGTAATTGTCAAAATTGTTCTGGTAGGTCTGGGTCATTTGTTCTTTTCTTTGAGACTCGGAGCAGAAAAACAAAAGATGAGACATTGAGCCACGAATCTTTAAACATGATGACAAAGGTGTACCGGAAGGCCATCCACATCCTAATTAAAGATTAACACATTTTCTTCCTTCTCATCTTCTGGTAAGTCTGGGTCATTCGTTCTTTTCTTTGAGACTCGGAGCAGAAAAACAAAAGATGAGACATTTAGCCACGAATCTTTAAACATGATGACAAAGGTGTACCGGCCGTCCACATCCTAATTAAAGATTAACACATTTTCTTCTTTTTCATCTTCTGGTAGGTTCGGGGGTCAAGATGAGGAATGATCTGGGATTTATGATAATAATAATAAGAATGGTTAGGTTCTGATTATGATGTTTCAGACTCTAATTATGTTTCTGATTATGATGTTTCAGACTCTAATTATGTTTCTGATTATGATGTTTCAGACTCTAATAATAAGAATTCCGCGTGGGAAGAATGCTTAGGTTCTGATTATGATGATCACATCAATGGGTAAACTTCGGTCCGAAAATCTCGGAGATAAGGAAGAATGATGACATCAACGGGTAAACTTGCAGCTTCACAAAATAAAATTATCCTTCACACGCCACGACTATAAGCTATAAATAAAGGCCTTGTTCTGCATCTCCATGTTTCGAATTGATATATCTATCTGGAGATTGATATATCTATCTGTTTTTGAAATTAGTACCATCATGGCGCCTTATTCTGCATCTCCATGTTTCAGATTGATATATCTATCCAGATTGATATATCTCTCTGTTTTTGAAATTAGTCCCATCATGGCTCAGCAGACTGGCCAGACTCCATGTTTTTTTTTTCTCCTTTTTCTTAGAGACTTTGAACAGAAAAACTAAAGACAAATTCCGTGTGAGAAGACACGAAACGAATCTTTAAAAGTGTGAATTAAGGTAAACTTCGGTCCCATGATGAAAATCTCGGAGATAAGGAAGAATGATGACATCAACGGGTAAACTTGCAGCTTCACAAAATAAAATTATCCTTCACACGCCACGACTATAAGCTATAAATAAAGGCCTTGTTCTGCATCTCCATGTTTCGAATTGATATATCTATCTGGAGATTGATATATCTATCTGTTTTTGAAATTAGTACCATCATGGCGCCTTATTCTGCATCTCCATGTTTCAGATTGATATATCTATCCAGATTGATATATCTCTCTGTTTTTGAAATTAGTCCCATCATGGCTCAGCAGACTGGCCAGACTCCATGTTTTTTTTTTCTCCTTTTTCTTAGAGACTTTGAACAGAAAAACTAAAGACAAATTCCGTGTGAGAAGACACGAAACGAATCTTTAAAAGTGTGAATTAAGGTAAACTTCGGTCCCATGATGAAAATCTCGGAGATAAGGAAGAATGATGACATCAACGGGTAAACTTGCAGCTTCACAAAATAAAATTATCCTTCACACGCCACGACTATAAAGCTATAAATAAAGGCCTTGTTCTGCATCTCCATGTTTCAAATTGATATATCTATCTCCAGATTGATATATCTATCTGTTTTTGAAATTAGTACCATCATGGATCAGCAGAAGGATAAGGTATCTGTAAAAGATTTTGAAATGAGCTTCCCGAGTTTTGTATGTGCTGGAAAGAGGGACGAAGGAAGCCAGAGTCAGACTGGCCCGACTCAGTCTCAGTATGGCCCGAATCAGACTCAGTATGGCATCGGTCAGACCCAGACCCAGACTCAGACCCAGACCCAGACTCTGACTCTGCCTCAGGGAAGCAAGGACACGAAGCAGACTCCGGGAAGCGAGGACACGAAGCAGAAGCAGAAGCAGACTCCGGGAAGCGAGGACACGAAGCAGACGGAGCAGAAGCAGAAGAAGCAGAAGCAATCTCCGGGAAGCGACGAAGCAGAAGCAGACGAAGCAGACGAAGACGAAGCAGAAGCAGACGAAGCAGAAGCAGACACGAAGCAGACGAAGCAGAAGCAGACTCCGGGAAGCGAGGACACGAAGCAGACTCAGGGAAAGTCTGGATGCCAGATTCAGAGTGGCGAGAGTCAATTTCAGAGTGGCATGGGTCAAAATCAGACTCAGACTCTGACTCAGACTCAAACTCTGACTTCGAATCCGAATACGACTACGAAAGTTAAAGCAATCAATGGCTATGATGCAGAGATAGTGGTGGCATAATCATTGAAGAGTAATGTTTGTTAGAACTTTGAATATGGCATAATCATATGAAGAGTAATAGTGTGTGTTAGAACTTTGAATATGAAGAGTAATAGTGTGTGTTAGAACTTTGAATATGTTTAGTATAATATTTGGTTCGGAGGAGATTTGTACTTTTGTTGTGACCGTGGATTATAGCTTTCGTTTTTCTAGTGTGAATAGAAGCTAAAGATGGCTTACATGGAGTCTATATTGCTGGAAAGTTATTTTATTATTAAATAACATTTTTCACAAAACTATAATATATCGGGACGTACATGCTAGTCCCTTTCTGTTTTTTCCTTAGATTTTGTATTGTCATTCGAGAGACCAGCGTTAGTTTCTTTCTGCGCAGTGATACGTATTTTGTGTAGAAAGTTTGTATTTTTGAAAATAATTTATATTTTTCTGAATATAAAGGACGGATTTTCTGTGAAAAAAAGCTTGCAGTCAAGATGCTAAAAGTATGGTACTCCATCAATGTGGAAACATACAACAATTATTTATGCTTCTTATTTTCATAATTTTAATTTTAAAATAGTAAATTTGTTCATGGCTGAAAGTCAAATTTACCATTGAGTGGTTTACAGTGGTTTACAGTTAAAATGGATTTGTGATAATGATAATTATATATACTATATTTATATTGTTGTTATTTTCATTGTACCATAAAGTGTTTAAAGTCTTAAGAGATATTGCATACTCACTTCTTTAATTAGATGTTCTGTTGTGGATATCTTAATCAAATACATAATCTCTAAACCATATAATCTTAGTCAAATACTATATGTATGACTCAAAACAAACCACACATTTTTTCTTTAAAAATCCAACCCTATTATATATTTATTTTGAATAATATTAGATTTATGAATGGTAAAGTATATCCATCTATCAACTCTCCCTTGAATATAGAATTTCACATCTCCTTCAAATTACACTATAAAATTGCCTCTCAACACATTGAGAGCATAAGAAAACAATAATGAGGCTAATTGCCTCTCAACACATTGAGAGCATAAGAAAACAATAATGAGGCTCCTTCGCATGTTGTTTTATAATTAAGTATTTAACCATTTGACCTTTTGGGGCTCCTTCTCATGTTGTTTTATAATTAAGTATTTAACCATTTGACCTTTTGGGGCTCCTTCTCATATTGTTTTATAATTAAGTATTCAACCATTTGACTTTTTGGTAACTTTAAAAATTGATACTTGAGAAAACACTAGATAAAGGTAATAGTTGTTATTTTTTATCTATTTAATTTGCTAAAGCATTTGACATAGTGCTTTGAATAAAAAATTGGTAAATAATGGATGATGTATGAATTTGTTCGAGAGAAGTAACCTTCCATTTATAGAAAAAAAAATGATAAAAATGGAAGCACAAAAGTCAAAATCAATAACAATATCATTGTGAAACAAGGATGCCCCCTCACTCCAACACTATTTGGCTTACTTGTAGATAGGTTAGAATATTGAATCAAGGAGTGTGGAATGAGGAGTACCTCTAGAAAGTTACTCTTTATTATAGCTGATTTATGCATGAGATGTTGTATTAATGACAAAGAACAAAAATAGTCTCCAAAAACGTCATAATTTCCTAAACAAAGTTTGCATTTATTCTGAAATGAAAGTTAATGTAAACAATCCAAAACTACAATAGTAACATGTAGTTGGGAAAGGGATATTATCATCACATTTAATGGTGACAAATTCGAGATCTTTAGTTCTTACAAGTACTTTGGCCTTATTATTGGAACTCTTGTGTAATAAGTGGCATGATGACCATCTATTCTATATGATACAAATAATTCATATTTGGAGTTGGAAATTAAGGAATGATATAGACAAAATTTTTGTATGGTTTTCAACTTTGGGGTCCTAGCCTCTCACAAGTCTCATTATAATTCTCCTTCCACAAGTCTGCCCGAAAAATATCGACAGTTAGTTATTTTTCCATCTTCGCGGACTTGTGGATGTACAACTCTTTACCTCTTCTTTATAAGTTCATCTAAAAGTATCAACACTTATTCATTTCTCCATTTCCCAGACTTGTGGACCCATGGACTCGTGGAGGTAATATCCTATGACCTTAACATTCATAAGTGCAGGAAGTCTCAAAACTTAGTCGTTTTTCCCTTCGCAGACTTGTTGACTCGAGGACTCATGGAGGTAATTTTTTCTGATGCTAGTTTTCATGAGTTCAAAAGGTCCCAATACTTAGTTTTTTTTTCCTTTGCAAACTAGCAGACTCGCGGAGGTAATATTCTATGATACTATCTTTCATGAGTCCTAAAGGTCTCAAAACTAAGTCATTTTTCCCTTCACGGACTAGTGGACTCGTGGAGGTTATATCCCATGAATTTCACTTTTATGAATCTGTGGAGTCTTCGTACTTAGCCATTTTCCCATCTTCTATCGTTGCCTGGAATGACACGTAGGGTGACAACGGGTACAAATACGACTTGATACATGGCATTTCCTAGGGTGACACATGGCCCTCTTTTGTTAGAATACGTGGTAGTCACAAAGGATCTCCATATTGTGGGTCCAACAAATTAATTTTGATGGTACTTGACTTATGTGGAGGTCCGACAAGGAATCTCCCTTTCCCCTTTCATCAATTATCATGTTCCCTCTTGGGACACGGTGGCGATATTCATCAGCAAGGTATGTCATGATGGCGTCACCCTTTTTCCTTAGTCCTGTTCCAATGAGATTCACCAAGATATACAATCGAGTTTTCATCACGACCTCATATCAATGGACGGTCTAGGTCGTTCCTTGGATTTTAAGGTCATTTTGACCAAGAGGCTCCTACCATGCTAATCTTCATGGACCCTACGGTTCTGGATCATCCACGATCACTCCTGAAAAATGAACGACCCTTGTTGATCTCAAAGTATGGCTTTGTGCTCGACGTCGATGAAGGGTCCGGACCTTTCCCTTCAACCCATTCGATGACTGAGGTCACATCTCAACCACATCTCGATAAAGGGCCCGGATTTATTCATCGTGCCAAATCCACAACAATTATTTTTCTGAAATGAATTAGGGCTTCTCCTCTAACTTAATAGTTTGCGCTTGAACTTAGTCATTTCATGGATATATTTCTTTGAGTCCTTCTCAGGTTCTACCAAGCCTCGAGAATTCTTGCACTTGACCAAGGTACTCCATGGTTTCCTTAGGGTTTCTTCATAGTACCCTATCCTTTGAAAGACTAGAAGGGATCAGGTATTCCAACACTATGGCGCATGGAGAATGTACACAAGGGTACATATCTCTCTGTAGGAATGATAGTACATACATATTCCATAGGATTACAACGATTCACGTAGTTAGTAGGGACATTTCTCCCCTCAGGTTAGTACGAAAACCTTATATTATATGTGTGCCTAAGATTCATAAAGATTTGTATTCTTTCCAATATACTAGACACAACTTTACCCGCAGCTTACATTCATAAATAATTCTCACAATACATGAAGTGTGCACAAGAAAGAATGAAAAAATTGTCACACAATTAAAGATTAAGTGCAATCTCTAGTATCTCTAGATTACACAACTTGATTTACAGATCAAATAGTTACACCTAAATTATACCATTCATTTAGACATACACACATTCATATCAATACATAGAGGTAGATGAAACACTTATTTACAAAAGATTAAGATATGTTTAGTATTGTTGTAGGGAGAACCGCTCTCCACCCAAACGTAGGCAAGGTTGTGTTCAACTTCGCTGCAACCAACCAACTATGAGTAGGATATGCTGTCACAAGAGGAGTTCTACAAGATTTTCTCTAGTAACCTCCTCTTCCCTGTCCTCCACGTTTCTTCTCATCTTCTTCCCTTAGGACCTCGTGGATTGCGCCAGAAACTTCCGAAGGTACTTGCCCATTTGTTCTTTTAGTCCTTCAAGAACTATTCCGACTACTATCTTTGTTGAAAGACATCTTCTAGGGATGAGGATAATTCAAATCCATATCATTTTAATTATGTAGGGTACTACCTGGCATATTCATTCAAGATAATGATGGTCTCCCTCTCACCCAGGCCATTCCTTCAAGAGTAACTCAACACTCTCTTATTTTTATTAAAAAACAAACACACACACATATAGAAAGATTACAAAATTTATCAAGGTCCATTATTTATCCTTGATCACCCACGTTCGGCTTATTGATTTTCCATAATAACTCTTATAACTACAGAGTGGGAAAACAAAGGTGTTACAATTCTCCTCCTTCAAAAGAGCAGTCTAAAATTCTTTCTTCTCCTCTACTTAATAATCTTCATGAAACTTCATCCTCCTTTTTCACAAAAATAAAGCATACTACTCTTTTTCTTTGGATCTTGATATACAATCCATGCCTCACCGGTTGCAAGTAATCAAAGTCCTTAAATGAATGCAGGGTCCATGGCATTTTTTTCCTTCAGTTGTAATTCCAATGAGATTATCGTTTAAACATGGGATCAGTGTCGGAAGACACGAACCTTTAAAAATGTGAATTAAGGTACTGATTATGATTTGATGTTGCACACCTTGTTCTTTTTTCACCTTTTTCTTTGAGACTTTGAACCAAAAAAAAAAGACAAATTCCTTCTGAGAAGACACTAAACGAATCTTTAAAAATCTGAATTAAAGTACGGGTTATGGTTTGATGTTGCATACCTTGTTTTTTCTTTTCTCCTTTTTCTTTGAGACTTGGAACAGAAAAACCAGAGACAAATTCCGTGTGAGAAGACACGAAACGAATCTTTAAAGATGTGAATTAAGGCATTGGTTATGGTTTGATGTTGATACGTTGTTTTTTTTCCGTTTTTTCTTTGAGACTTCGAGAAGAAAAACAAAAGATGAATTCCGCGTGGGAAGACAAGAATATTTAAAGATGTGAATTAAGGCACTGGTTATGGTTTGATGTTGATACCTTGTTTTGTTTTTTCTGTCTTTCTTTGAGATGTTGAGCAGAAAAACAAAAGATGAACTTCGGTGTGAAGACATGAATCTTTAAAGATATGGATTAGATGGTAGTTATGGTTTGATGTTGAATCAAATAGTGGTTTTTTGGTCCTTTTCTTTGAGACTCTGAGTAGAAAAACACAAGATGAAACATTGAGCCAGTAATCTTTAAACATGATGACAATGGCTTATCGGAAGGCCGTCCACATCCTAATTAAAGATTAACACATTTTCTTCCTTCTCATCTTAACGTGGCTGCACTAACATGCTAAGACCTCTCAACCACCGCCAACTTATAGTAATTTAAATTTCAAAATTTGAAATTTAAACTATAGCCTGCGCTCCATTGGAAAGAAACACAATAATTGATAGCCATTAAATCACTAAAACCCTTCTTCCTGGTGTATTTTCCACATATTCGTTCATTTCAGGTATTAGGGTTTGCGAGCCCTAGCTCCAACAAGAAGTCCGCTTCCTTTATCGTCCCATCCAATTATTGGGCTGTGGGAATGGTAATTGTTTCTCACTATAAGTTTTCCACTATGTCGATGGAGAAGCCTAATCACTTCGCTAGTTTGGATATGTAGCATAGCTGGGACATTAGAGAGATCAGGTCAAGCTTCTAAGATTTCCAAAGTTGAAACTTACACTAAGTGATGGAATCTCGTCCTTGTTGGAAACATGTCAACGAATTTTCTCATGAGGTCACATGCATATGTAAATGCGCATGTATGCAATCTATTTATGAACTTCTCGTGTAACTATGTGATCTATTCATGATCAATTTGTATAACTAAGTGATAGATATTATATATGTGATCATACCCATAGAGGTGGAGTACAATGCGAGTGCAAATAGTGTGTGAGGAGAGGATGGTTTTATGCCTATCAAGGCTATTGTAATTTTCCCTTTAATAATAAGACCCATAATCATTGCTAGTGTTTTTTTCTCTCATTGGGTTTCCACATAAATCACTGTGTCAAATTGTGATTGCTGTTGTGTTGTGTTTGCTTTGCTGTTCTTTTTTTTTAATGCTCTGTTTTTCTTCCGCTGCCCAACAAGTCGTATAAGAGAAGGTGAGAGATCTGGAGCGTAGAAAGACGAATAAGTTAAAATACGAAATCAGGGCAGGGGCGCAATCTAGAGATCTGGTGCATGGAAGGACAGAATGAGAGTAGGGGCGCGATATATGTGATATCTCTGTTATAATTGCTCCACATGCTACTAAGTTTGCACGATAACCCGTTTTTTTTATCGCACATGGAACGATACCCATCAGGCAATACCCTTTGGAAAATAGAAATATGGCATATGGATAGTGTTACCATATAAACTAGTACTCACCCTTATGAAAAGTCCCAACAAATGTGCTAACATGGGGCAACAAAATGGGAATTGCACCACTGTTACCTCAATGAAATTTCCCCTTCACTTTAGGATAACTTCTAGAATCTGAGGGTGGTATCCCTAGTTGATTAAGTGAACCTCTTATTGAATTAATTACCATGCAATTTTATGATTTACTTCAAAAAATACACAAATATATAACAATTACATGCACAAGGATTTCAATGAGTGATTAAATTATTTAAAGATAACCAACTAGAAACGAGAGCATTAACCAACTATATATCCACTTGAGAAAGAGGGTTAGGATCTTAAATTCCTTCGGGTCCCTTCCCTTGGAGTACTTCCTTTTCTTCCCCTTCTTCTGGGAATGGGAAATGGTCTTACTGATGGATAATTATGTGGATATTTCTACTCCTTCATTAGAAAAATCCTTAGATGAATCTCTGGTTTTGGCATGCATCTTAGCTCCATGATGAGCCTTCTTGAGAGGGTTTCTTCTTGTATTTATTCTTTCAGGTCCGTGCTTCTACATTTCTGGTAAACTCTAGGTCTTCTTAGGCTGGTGCTTGTTGTTGGTGTTTGACCCATTTTGCAATTTCCATTGTAGTTTTGACAGACTTTGTAGTAGAAACGCATTTATCTCGATCTGTTTTATTGCTCCTTCATTAGCCGGTCATTGTCAGCCTTAAATCTTTGTAGCTATACCCTAAGACTTCTCATGGTCTCAACCAAGTTTGGAGGGGTTTCTACCATCCTCCTTTCATCAGATTATTCTTCTTTGTTACATTGGGAGCTCTCCGCCCATTCATGGTGGGTCAACATCACTATTCTTAGAGCATGTATGGAAAATATCAAACCGTCTAAACGTTGAGAATCAACAATTCTCTGTTAGTCGACTTGTCCATTATATATAAAAAAACACGGTACATTTGTAAAATGATATTATGTCATAGAAATATAGTGTTATACAATAGTATACAATCCCTATTTAGTTGCACAAAAACAACGTATGAAGTTTTTTGATAAATGTCTGCAAGTAATTACTTTTTCAGGTTATTATTTTTTATATTCTGAGGTTAATAGTAGCACAATGAATTCCATTGGGATTCCATGCATGGGGTAAAATGGGGACTCGAGGACCATAGGGATAGACAGTCTTTTGATATCCATCGTTGGTCGAGGTTTCTGTGGTCACAATCTGGGTGGGTAGGCTTTTGAACTGAAATTGTTGATTATGGTCGGGTCAACAGTCCACATCATCATACATTGCGAAAGTGGTCGTTCCTTACACTAAAGGTTTGACTGTTTCGATGAGAAGCGCCCACCTAAGCCACTCGTGTGTCAACTAAGGCTACTTCGTGCTGGTGTTTTTCAGGTGTC
This sequence comes from Picea mariana, assembly GCA_032191745.1. Classification (NCBI taxonomy): domain Eukaryota; kingdom Viridiplantae; phylum Streptophyta; class Pinopsida; order Pinales; family Pinaceae; genus Picea; species Picea mariana. Next base: position 3,908 of record JASDQU011378346.1, on the reverse strand, counting down.
CATTAGGGAATATGTGGGGGTCATTAAGGCCATAGATGCATTCTTATTGGTGAATAAATTACCTCGTGGCCAACAAATGCCAATTCCCTCAATGATTTAAGTACTTGGTCACCCACCTGGGTAGTAGTAGGTCCTTGTAAATGGGTAATACATTATATCCTTCCCTTTATAATTTTTCTAATAAAACATATTCAACTCCTTCATGAGCCCAAGCAAGCCAAGTGTAGTTTCCTACTCTAATACCACTTTGTAACATACCCGACCCCTTAAAGCTTCTAAGGGATGGGGTATGCAATTTATTTCTTTCTCGGTTTATCTAACTTGTCTTACTTTCTTTCATTTGTATCTCCAATGTTCTTTATTCATTGGCCTTTCGATAACAACACCTTTTTATTCGTTGATTCATGGACTCGCGGACTCTAAGCTTTGTATCATTATAATTCTCCTTCCACAAGTTTGCCCGAACAATATCGACACTTAGTTATTTTTCCATCTTCGCGGACTTGTGTATGTACAACTCTTTACCTCTTCTTCATAAGTTCGTCTAAAAGTATCAACACTTATTCATTTCTCCATTTCTCGGACTTGTGGACCCATGGACTCGTGGAGGTAATATCCTATGACCTTAACATTCATAAGTCTAGGAAGTCTCAACACTTAGTCATTTTTCCCTTCATAGACTAGTGGACTCGGGGAGGTTATATCCCACGAATTTCACATTTATGAATCTGTGGAGTCTTGTTACCTAGCCATTTTTCCATCTTCTATCGTTGTGTGGCATGTCACATAGGGTAACAATGGGTACAAATACCACTTGATACATGGCATTTCCTAGGGTGACACATGGCCCTCTTTTGTTAGAGTACATGGTAGTCACAAATGATCTCCATATTGTGGGTCCAACAAATTAATTTTGATGGCACTTGACTTACATGGCAGTCTGACAAGGACTCTCCCTTTCCCCTTTCATCAATTATCATGTTCCCTCTTGGGACACGGTGGCGATATTCGTCAGCAAGGTATGTCATGATGGCATCACCCTTTTTCCTTGGTCCCGTTCCAATGAGATTCACCAAGATATACGATCGAGTTTTCATCACGACCTCATATCAATGGATGGTCTAAGTCATTCCTTGGATTTTAAGGTCATTTCGACCAAGAGGCTCCTACCATGCTAATCTCCATGGACCCTACGGTTCTAGATCATCCACGGTCAGTCCCGAAAAATGAACGACCCTTGTTGATCTCGGAGTATGGCTTTGTGCTCGATGTCGATGAAGGGTCCGGACTTTTCCCTTCAACCCATTTGACGAATGAGGTCACATCTCAACCACATCCCGATAAAGGGCCCGAATTTATTCATCATGCCAAATCCACAACAATGCTTTTTCTGAAATGAATTAGGACTTCTCCTTTGGCTTAACAATCTGCGCTTCAACTTAGTCATTTCATGGATATATTTCTTCGAGTCCTTCTCAGGTTCTACCAAGCCTTGAGAATTCTTTCACCTGACCAAGGTACTCCATGGTTTCCTTAGGGTTTCTTGATAGTACCCTATCCTTTGAAAGACTAGAAGGGATCAGGTATTCCAACACCGTGGCACATAGAGAATGTACGCAAGGGTACATATCTATGTGTAGGAATGATAGTACATACATATTCCATAGGATTACAATGATTCACGTAGTTAGTAGGGACATTTCTCCCCTCAGGTTAGTATGAAAACCTTATATTATACGCGTACCTAACATTCATAAAGATTTGTATCCTTTCCAATAAACTAGACACACAACTTTACCCGGAGCTTACGTTCATAAATAATTCTCACAATACATGAAGTGTTCACAAGTAAGATTAAGTGCAATCTTTGGTATCTCTAGATTACACAACTTGATTTACAGATGAAATAGTTACACCTAAATATTATATCATTCATTTAGACATACACACATTCATATCAATACATAGAGGTAGATGAGACACTTATCTACAAAAGATTGAGATATGTTTAGTAATGTTGTAGGGAGAACTGCTCTCCACCCAAACGTAGGCAAGGTTGTATTCAACTTCACTACAACCAACCAACTATGAGCAAGATACGATGTCACAAGAGGAGTTCTGCAATATTTTCTCCAGTAACCTCCTCTTCCCTGTCCTCCACGTTTCCTCTCATCTTCTTCCCTTAGGACCTCATGGATTGTGCCAAAAAATTCTGAAGGTATGATGCAAGAGCATCTCAAGCGAGCCAGCACGGAAGCAAAAGACAGCTGGACAAGCGCCAGCGCAAATTTTGAAATTACCTTGAAATTGATGCGCCATCTTAAATAAGATAATTAAGAAGAAGCGCACTTGTAAAATGTAACTGGATCTTGAGAAATTTTCTCTCGTCCTTAGTAAGTAGAAGGAATTTATGGTAGTTAGTGCAAGTAGGTAAAATTCAATGTTAGATTAGACAGTTTTAGAGTGAAAGAGGGAAACGGGATATAGACACCCTCATTGTGTATTGTAACATGAATGTATGAAGAGCATAGAAGAGAAGCAGAGAGCTGTGTAGAAGACTCCATGTACAGAAGTTCTGAATTAATACAAAGAAAGCTATGATTCAGACTCATGGTATTCATATATTCTATGTGGATGCATCTTTGAATGTTATGCTCCTAAATGTTTTTACTCTTTCTATCATGCAATTTCTTTTATGCTATGTATGAATGATTTCTTGTTGACTGTTTGAAATCTGAGAGGAAAGGGTAATGGAATGAGTTTGAATTGTTTCTCTATCTAAGCAAGAGTTCCTTCAAGGAGTGTAGTTGAAGTGTCTGCAAGGAGTGCATTGACAAAAGGTTCAGAGGTTTGTCTCTAAAAGCTCAGGAGAGGTAGCTCTTGTTCTCATTTCCACAGAAGTGCAGTCAGGCACACGAGCTGTGCAAGGAGTGTGCAGGCCAAGTTAAGCCTCAGAGTTGCGAATCTGAGCAAAGCATTTAGAGACTACTGCTATAGGTGTGCATAGATTCGAAGGGATTCAACACTTGGAAGTGTTTCAAGGTTGCCGCAAGGAGTGCGCGCAAGAGTCTTCTTTAAGACTCGACGCTGAGAGAAAGCTTAGGAGGTATAGGACCTTTGAGTAATTTCCAAAGAGAAGCACAGGAAGTTTGTGGATGAAGTGTTTAGCAGGCGTTGCAAGTTAGCGTGCGGGTGAACAAGTTTTCATGGAGGAATACTTGGTTCATTTCGCAGAAATCATTAGGAAGAAAGGACAGTCAGAATTCTCTAAAGAGAATTCGCGAAGTCCCGTGAGCCATTAGATCTCATAGAGAAGCAGGGGAGTTACGACGAAAGCATCGAAGGATTCTAAGCTCAAGAGGAGTAGGACCGTAGATCCTAGCCACAAGGGTCATTGGATTTACACGTGGGTTCTATATCAGGATTTCGTAGGTTGAAGTTCCGTAAACATTGTAACGGGAATCGTGATATCCCGAATCGCAAAATCCAAAAGGACAAAGTGAGTGGTGTGGAACCATAGGAGTCAGCGGGGTGGACAGGTGGCATGCTATTTCAGAGTTTCGTGGAGTAAAGTTTCGACTTCATTACATTAGGATTCACGATATTGTGAAATCCAAGGTCCCGATGAAGTGAAGGGGAGTTGAAAAGTCAAATCTCACGAGTGTATCAGAGTTTTGGCAAATCGGGACTTGGGAGTCGGGGAGACAAGTTTCTCGACATCGCAATTGTCGAAATCGTGATAAGGAAAATCCCGAAAGGGAGAGTGAATGGTCAGCGTTGACTGTTTCAAGTTTCAGAGATTCGAGAGAACAACGCTTGACCACTGGACTCACGAAAGTGCGAAATACGATCTCCTAAGTGAAAAGAGGGGATCCCACGAGGATTTGCTGTGGGTGCATATTTTCCTA
>JASDQU011378345.1:0-24058 GCA_032191745.1 Picea mariana | reverse complement strand
CCTAGTTCCTTTCGATTATAGAATCTTGAAGGGCAGCTTGACACCTATCCGGTGAATGGCCAAGCACTGAAAAGATACTTTGCTTGATTACTACCCTTGTATATTATGTAAATATTTCCTTTTGTTTTTATTTTTTATTTTTTCCTTTCCTTTTGTTTTTGGTTTTGATTTGGATTGATCAGTTTTGTGTGTTTTTAAAACATATGCATGTCTGTTCATTGGGCTATTCAGACAAGGACCGCAGAAAAATTTTGTTCGCTAAAATAATTTCTGAAAGATTACACGAACATCAGTGATATATTGGAAAATTTTGTTTGAAAGAAGTTTACTAATTTCAATCTCTGAGCAAAGTTTGTCATGATCATCTATTATCTTTTTACGCTGCCCCTTTTCCGTAAAGGAATGACTCAAAAGGATGTCTCCCTGTCATAGCAAGTTGTTTTAGAAATAAAACATTTCTGGTGCTGAATAAAGGATAGTGTCAAAAAATTCTAATGAGGTCTGAAAAAATATGATAAAATATCAAGATTTTTCAGCGTCACCCCGCTCAGCTATCCATAAAAGAAAAACAAAATAAAAATGTTAATAAGAGCTGTGGGAAGTGTTTGTAAACCCGTCGGGATACTGAACAGGTCCGCTGGCAGCAGGTAAATGCAAGCATGGCACCAAGACAACTTCGTCGGGGTACTGAACAGGCCTGCTGGTAGCGAAGCAATGTCGAGTACATGAAAATCTGTGAAAAAAGATAAGAAACCTCTTTAAAAAGTCCTTTACTCTGATCTAGAACTTCTTGACAGGATACGGATGTCCGAGTGGGTTAAATGGCAACCCTGGCTATGGACGCATGTTGGCAGCAGTGGCCATGCCAACAATATTGAATATTTTACCATTAATATCATGACTTATTGATCTTAAGACTATCATTAGTTTGCATCTTTTAAAACATCGCTGGAGAAGATGGTAAATGATGATTTTTGTACGATTTTCTTGTTATTGTTTTTGAGTTGAAATTTTCTTTGCTGTCATGATCTACATTCATTTCTTTTGACAGAGATAATTGCTTCTCCCAGTGTGTCGCCATTGTTGGCAGCCAATTCAATTTTTTCCATTGCCTTATAAGCTTCCTACACCTATTGTCTCCTGAACTTCAAGTTATCATCGCATTTTGCAAATAGACGATGTTTTCATTTCTTGTGACAATTGCAATTTGGTCTCCATTCAATTTTCACGACTGAAAGCGTGAAAAATTCTCCATCGTTATTTGAACTGTAATGATCTTCTCATTAATATTCTGATCGGTACTTACCTTTGGTTTATTATTAAATGGATGGAATGATTTTTTGAACTATGTCCATTTTCCTATTCTTACTTTGATTGCGCAATTTGATCTTTATTTGATTAATAAAGCATTGAGCATGGGTTATACTTGATTATATAGGGGTCATGGTCGATTTTGGTTTTTATATGATATGATCCTTATTATTATAAGCTCTTGAATTATCGATTTTATGAAATCTCTTCTTGCAATGTTTTATAAACTTTGATTATACAACAAGCGCATGGGTAACATATGATTTCATGGCAGTAGTTTGAAGTCATGCAATGGTGCGTTGGTTAAACTTTTGGCTTTTGATTTAATGGTTTGAATTATTACTTGGTGCATATTAAATTTATGGGTTTGATTTAACGTTCAACATCCATGGTTTCAAACCATAGATTGGAGCATTGGTATATATATTATCCATCGTTTACATCTTGGGTGGGTCGAATATTTTGGTTTATGTTATGATTGATGGAACAACGTTGTACTCGACCATTAATGTTTTGCATGGCGGTGAACTAACCGACCACCTTCGCACGCGCATATTGATTTGCCTCCCCTTTGAGCGCTTGCAGCTATTATCCATATCGATTTTTTCTCCTGTGTATTGTTGTGTTCAATCCAAACCCTACCATGCACCCGCACGATGGCCCCGGTTGTAAGGGTTGAACCCAATGGTAGCCAGGCATTGTTGATGTTTGATGGTGCTTACAGTGACATTGAGGAATTCGGATGGCTCCCGTTCATACGAAAGTTTGATGGCTATAACCCTAGCGTGGCTCGGAAATTCGCATTAACCTTTGATGGCTGCCGAGCCAAGGTTGGGGATGTGCAATTGGAAATTGTTGAGAAATTTCTCAGTTTGGCTACCGGTCTGCCTGCTTCTGGATAGAAATGGTCAAAAAATTGCAAAGTGGAAGATGTCCCATGGACATTGCTCTTCCAGTCACGAAGGGTGAGCTCCTGTGACAAAGGTTTTCCCACGAATATGCTCAAGCAGCGCTGGCACGACTTGCTTATGATAACCAAACAATTCATCACCTACGAGGGAAGTTATAGGTTTGTTTTCTTATACCACCTTCGTATACTGATGGTTTTCATGGGCTATGAGCTTAATATGCCTTACTACTTGCATAGGAGTCTATTTAAAATGTCTAAAAGGTACAAACGGAACCAGGCCGATAGAAGCCTATTTCATTTTGGGTTAATTAAAATGCTTGTGTTCTGTCATTTGGGGTTGCACCAAGACTGTTGGAATGATTTTCTTGTTCGCAATAATTTTGAGGACTCAAGCGCACCACAGGTTGACAAACCTGTGGTGAGCGAGAGCAAGTCGGTACCCTTTGTGCCTTACAGTGCTCTGTTACCTAAACCCCTACCCGACTCACCTATTGACCTACCCAATTCTGCGACCAAACATGTTGAAGTTGTTAAACCCGTGGCTAAAAGGCTTAAGGCCAAACCTACTGCGAATTCTAAAGGCAAAAAGAACGCCTGGCAAGAAACAAACCGAAAATTCCTGTCAACCCTGACCCTATCATGGTAAGTGAAGATTCTGAATCAGAGGTTGAACGTTACCTGGCAAGTGAGTATCCCTATTCTGAAGGTCTGTGTGACAAACCCTCATACGACTTTGTTGAAAACCTACCATCTTGCTTGCAAAATGATCCTAATTTTCCAGGCATCAAAATGCCTTGTGAAACCCCTGGTGACTTGTCTAAACCCCCTCATGTTCTATCCGAACCAGCTGCTCCACCATGTGATCAGTGTGGCTTGTGGTTGGAAAGGTATTACCTTGATGTGCCAATGCTGCAGTCCAAAATTCATGCTATGGAGGATCAAGTTGCAAGGCTCACCAGTCAGAAGGCTAAGATGCAATCCACTGATAAGAAACAACGAACAACAGGTTTGATTTTGTTTAAAAACGTGGAGTCGACTACAGCGGTCATCAATTCAAAATTGGCATAGCTCCAACAACCTCACTAGTATGGCTATCACTTGTTTATATGATAAAATCATAAGCTCTGTTACAGTGTGGATTTGCCTTGACACATAAGCATGCATTATTGTATATAATTCTGTTTTGATAAATCAAATTTCGTTATCGTTTAAGTTTTGATTGGATTTATCTTTGATTCGATTGATTGTGTGATAGATTTGATTGTTTTAATTTGGCTTCGATTGAATACTTTGTTGATATCTTTACCAAACACAGGCCGTTTCTGGTATTTTGATTTTGTACAAGGTCAATGTCTCGATTTGAATTGGTTATGTTTTATACGATATGGTTGGCAATAATGGTTAACTGTTATGATTTTATATTCCATGTCTTTTGACCAATTCGAATACTATTTTGTTAAGGCATAATCAAATTGTGAATAGATATGAGTCATAACTGTTATATCCAACTAATCGATTTGCACTGCCTGATCGTATTATCATCTTGGTTCATATTGCAACAAATATATTGTTTAAATTTGATTTGGGAACGAAAGTGATTATGTCCAGGATTACGATTTGTTTCTATATTTGATTGTTGCCCAGTTTATGCTTATCACTGTTGTTGATGGTTACAATCATGATGTGATCCTATCTGTTGACTATGTAAACCCTCAACGATTGAAATCTATGGCGAAGTTTGATGAATGTTTATTTGGCAATAATCGTAACAGTTTTTCCATATTGGTATTTGATTGAAACAACATGAATCTTATGCACATTGTTACAGCCGTAACAAATCAATTTTGATTATGTTCAATTATGATTGTATCGATTGTGATTGTGTTGAATTAGATCATATATTATACGATATGATTCACCATTGATTTGATTTGATACGAAATAGTCGTGTTATGGTTTGACCATATTTATGGCGACTAAAAGAAAACAGAGCATTCTTATCCTGTTTTGAATCACTTTTCGATTTGGTTAAATTTGAATGATAAATTCATTGGAATTATAGTAATTCATTTTGAATATTTATTAAAAGAAAAATTAAATTGGATTTGATTCTTTTGAAAAGATTTCATTTGATTTCTATCTGGTCCTATATGCTATTTTAGACTAGCTACAGAATCAGATGATTCTGTGGCTAAGTTTGTAGGATCAAATTTTTATTATTTTGTTACTGAAATATCTTTCTAATTTGATATTTCTGTTCTATTGCCGGTCAATTCGAAATTGCAGTTGAGTTTATAAGCAGTTAGGGGATATTTCAAAGATTTCACTTGCATTTTAGTTGCTCAGTTTAGTTGATTTTGGGATATATCCCAGATTATGTAAAACAATTTGATATTATCCACAAGGAAGTTTTACCTTGTGAGAAACTTATATAAACTTATGATTTTTGTAATAATGTTCATCCTCATTCATGGGAGAACAAGGATATGGAGTTATAATACAGACTGAAGTAGAATTTGGTGTTTTGTCACAGCTTTAGCTTCTCAATATATCAATATTTTGTTTCAGGTTGTGTATATCAATTTGTATATGTTTAATGACTACTTTAGATATCTTAATCATGTGCAAATGATATAATTTTAATCATTGTTATCCATATCTAGTTTCTTCCAAGCGTATAAAAGACATAACAATTGTTTAGTTCAGTTTATGAATGACAGGTTTATCTTCTTCATAAGTTGAATTATAAAATATAAGTTTCTTGCATAACGGGTTTCCCTTATTGCAGGAATTTATTAATCATAAAATTGTTATGATTTTTATGTCTTGTTTGTCCTATTAACAACTTAAAGAGCAGCGCAGTCGATCGTTTACGAGAAGCTTTTGGACTAACCGATGTGAGTTTACTTCTGTCGAACAACTTCAAAGTTATCATACACAGGATAAACTAGGAGCACTTTCAGGTCAGTTAATCTTTCTTTGTTGTTTTCATTAAGTAGTTTAGATATAAGTCTAGATAGATTTATATTAGATTGTCTAATTTCAGTAATTATATTAGATCATTTAATTTCAGTAGTTTTATTTCTTTTTCATAAAATATAAAAAATCAAAAAACATATCCTGCTGTCTTAGGGCAGAAAACACATGATTTTTGCAGGTTTTAATTATATCTGTAGTCTGTTTATAGTGTGCATTTGTGAATAAGCAATATTGCAGCTGGTAATTAGATAGTTGATTTGAGTTATTATAATAGTAATTAGTAGATTATATATAGAATAGTTTATTTTAGTTCATTGTATTTAGTTTTAGTTTATTTAGTAGTTTGTTTTAACTAGATTAGTGTAATAGTTAGTTTGTTTGTTTTTAGTTAATTTGTTTATTGTTAGTTAGTTTAGTTTCTTTTATTTAGTTTTAGTTAGTTTTATTAGTTTTAGTTAGTTTTATTTTTTTTAGTTAGAATAGTTAGTTTAGATTAGTTTTCTCTTTGGTTTTTCTTATGACCTTGGGGCGGCCAACGGAGCCGTTAAACCCGTCAGGGTGGTTCATTCCAAACAACTTGGGTTATTAGGCAACCCCAGACCGGTTCCACTCTTCCAGTTGACGAACGGTCAATTTCTCCCGTCAACACCACTTGGGTTGCATCCTCCAAAGGGAGAATGGGGTCGACAGGTGGAAACAGATCGATCGCTTGGGCTTCACTCTCTGGAGGGAGAGTGGGATTGACTGAGGAAGGGATCAGATCAACCACTTTGTCAACTAGTTCAACTAAGGATTTGACCAGATTGATGACTTGATCAATCAGACTAACCAATGAAAGGGACAGATTGATCGTTCCATCAACTACAAGTGGGTCAAGAGTAAGCTTGCGATAAGTAGCTGGAAGTTGAGGCTATGAAACAGTCATGTCTTCAAGGAATTTCAAAGCTTCTTCCATATGAGGAAAAAGATGAGTTAGATGACACCCTTTGCATAAAATACACGGGAACTTGGCTCTACTTTTCTTTTCCCAATGGTATTTTGATTAATTGATGGGAGGTCATCAACATGTTGTTCAGAGGCTGACGACATGGGTTGGCGAGGGTGTGTAGACCATGCTTCTATAACCTTGGATAGACCAGGGAAATCCTTAATAATATGGCTACCCTTACAAAGTATGCAAGGGTACTTGGGCTTACGAGTTGTTTGGGTGTTCTTGGCATCATCAATACTCCCAGCACGATCAATAGTAACTAGTTTCTTTCCAACATGTCTAGCGGTGGTTGGAAGTTTGGACCCTTGTATATTTTTCTTCTTCTTATTCTTCCATTTATTCTTCTTCTTATCCACCGAGTTACTAGATTTGGAGCTTTCACTTAGCGAAGAAGATGAAATGGAAGAAGACCTTGCAAGTGAAGAAGACAAAGAAGCTCTTACTAGTGAAGAAGGAGAAGGATCAACATGAGGTTGATGTTCTTGGGGGGAAGTGCTTACAAATGAATCACTAACTACATTTGGGACTACTTGAGTGGGAAAAAACCATACTGGTAATCCAATCATCAGGCCTAGAAGGATCAAAGTAGTGATGTAAGGAGGACCAATGTTTCCGTAAGAAGGAAAAACAAAAGGTTCCTCTGGAACAGAGGTTCCTTCATTGGTCATTCCGGGAACTGACGCCATTAAAAACAACAATCCAATCTAGAGTCCACTAGGGAAAACAAATAGAACACACTAAAAATCTAGTAAGAAATCAACCAAACAAAAACTTCTCATAATGAGCACACTTGTTGGTTATGAAATCCAACGTCATGGGAATAAATTAATAAGGGGCTGAGATAGAGCGGGTGGAAAAGTTACGTTGACGACTTGCTTAACGAACTTACACCTTGGTGCAAGCTTCCACACAGTAATTGTGGATTTACCCTCCAAAGAGCCCGAGTGAGTTTGGACAACGTTGATTCCAGGTACCTTGAAGACTTGCTGCTCCATAGTCACCTTGTGTAAAGATCCTAAAGAGATAGGCCACTAAGGTTACCAACTACTATAGTGATGCCCGGGGAAACAGTTGACAGTCCGATCCATGTGAAAGGATAGGGTATCTAGCCTGAAATCAACTTGAAAGGATTCCACTCATCATTGTGGGTATACCTCTCAAGCGGCCCCCATAATACATGCAACCTCTACACCAAGACCAACAAAGCAGGGTGAGTAACCCTGTCAGTCTCAATGTGACCTCGTGATTAACCCTTGTGCTATAAGGGATTCCAAGGACAAAACATAAAAGTGGATTTAACTGCTCCCTAACTCAAGATTCTTTGTTTGTTTTCAACTTGGAAATTTATCTTTCACACCTATTCCAAAGTCCTACAACTACTCTAATGTAGGTTTGCTACCAGAAAGTATAAAAAATTGTCTAATCAATTTTTTTTATAAGTGCTTTATTTGATGGTTGTTGTTACTTAAGAGGAAAATGGTGTGAACAATATGGTGTTTTGACCAACTCAAAAGTTATGCAAAGAGATGAAGATGAAATCTTTTCATTTCGATAAAAAATATGCTACGAGAAGGAGAAAGCATTTATCATTCCCAGATGCACAATGTCCCAAAATTTACTAAACTCACCAATATCAAGATTTTCAAGAAATGAGACAAATAGACTATACATCATGCAATTTAAGACCAAAAATCATGCAATTTCATTACTTCAAATACAAATATGCCCCCAATCTAATGCAAAGAAATAAATAAGATTTTTGTTTCAAAGATAGCTAAAAGAAATAGAAAATCACTTCAAAACAAAAAAAAACCCAAACAAATTTTCTCTTTTACTGTGAGTTATTCAGAAAAAAGAAGTGTTCTTTTCACTAAACAATTCTAAAGAAAAACAAGGCTTTGTAACTGAAAGACAGTCAAAGGAAGAGATTAAATCTTTCAAAAGAAAACAAAGAAAATATGGCTAAAAGAAACTTAAAAACTATCAAGTAGACTATAAACAAATCATATTCAAACCCAAAAATTCACCCCAAAACCAAATCCAAGGTCTGGTTAAGGAAAACCATCAAAAATCAAGAATTTCACAGTTTCCACAGGCTGGAAGACTAGCACAATGTAGAAATCACTGATTTCTGTGGGCCAGATATGGGTAGGGCACAACCTTTCCGTACTGGTCAAAATAGGTAGGGCACGGAAATCCCAAGTTGTCGCACTGTCCCTCAAAGTAGGGTGCAGAAATCAAACAAAAATGGGAAAAAATTAAAAATTTAGAAGGTTTTCCAGTGAAGTTTAATAGTCAGAGAGTCAAGATGGGTCTTCCAGTGACTCAGAAAATAGAAACCAAGAAATCAAAGAAAGGAAACAAGGAAAACTAGGAAAACATTTGTTTCCCCGGTGGAGTCGCCAATTTTTGTTATCGGGTAAATCGGTGAATGCAGACATAGACTAATCCCCCTAGATACACCTAGATCTAGAAAAAAACACGACAGGAGATGGTGCTTTCCCTAGACTCTAATCATCAAATTTACTACTAAAAAAAGATTATATACATACCTTTAAATGTCGCTTCCTTATGTATTTGTTGTTCCTGTTTCGCTCCGGTGCTCTTGTGATACTAATCCTACAGTAAGACACAAACCAACCAAAGTGAAGGCAGTAGAAGTATATTCAATGATAACCTATGCATATGATAAAGGAATTATGAAATAAAATAAACATAATTCTATGGGAAAGAAGCATGCCATTGTATTATATTAAATAATAGGAAGAGAGATTACAACCGGATGCCTTGATGTCGTAAGGTTCCTCCCAACAATTCCTTGCTTCCCACACACATCTTGCTCCAAGGTTTCTGAGACCATGGATCTGATATCTACTCATAATCTATCTGGACAAAGCAAAGCTCAACGCCAATCTAACCAAACTAACAAGCTCAAAGAATTTCCAACCTAATCAAGCTAACTTTCTCCATGAGAGTTTCTCTCCTTTTATAAGTTGAAGAGGATAAGGTGAGGAGGTTAGGATGATCCCACTAAATCATGAAAGTGAGTAATATCCAAACCATTTGGAGGCCACCTCACCATATAAGCTTATCCTTCTAGAAGCATCGATAAAATGCTCATTTTTCCCACGTACGAAGGCCACCGTGACCTGGCTATAGTGCAGCCTGTGGAAATTCCATGCCCTAGCTATAGTGCAGCTTGTGGAAATCAAGTATTTCTGCACCCCAGCTATGGTGCAGCCCTCAAAAATCCTCCAAAATAGGGTTTTTACAGAGGAAAACACAACTTCTTCTCTCAAGGAAAGTTCTTCTCCCTTCTTTCTTCAGGAATTCAGGCCACTGACCTATCTGAAGGCAACATATAGGTTTAGATCATTAACGATCATGAGGGTGACAAAAATAATGTGTAATAGTTCATATCTTTGACCTATAAAGATAAACTGGTTAACTGATTTAAGATCTGATTCATACCTAGATTAGATTCTCCTACAAGTGTTGCTTCTAATTTCATGGCAATCTCCAGAGCTTCAACCTACGAAGCAATTTTCTGTTGCATCAGAGGAACTCTGATATGTGGGAGGAGGGCATCAATGAACCATTCTTTATTCTATTCATCTGGAATATAAAAATTCAAGTGGCATGTTAGGGTCTTAAACCTCTGATCGAACTCCCAAACAGGTTTAGTGACCTTTTGCTTGATTTATTTCATCTCTGTAATACATTGTGACTCCAACTTAGGTTTCTTGAATTCTATGCTCAACACAGTCTTAATTTCATTCAACAGTTTAGGCTATGCAGTCCCTGTGGAAAACTTCATGTACCAGCTAAGTGCGTGATCCCTTAAGGTAGTACTGAAATGAGCTATCTTAACAGTTTCGTCAATGACTTTCTTAATGCTCCAAACAGCTTCACATGGGAACCAGTGCTAGTTAGGATCTTTAGATCCATCTCCTCTGAAGATGGGTAACCTCATCTCATATGCCATAGATCTTCCTTGGTTTCTTGATTGAGTATGTACTAAATTTCTTGTAACAATACTCTGATTTATCTGACTACTCTGATTACTCTAGTTACTTAATGCTTCTAAAACAACAAGAGGAGTGATATTACTTACTTCGAAAGAAGGAGTAGTGACTGAAGTTTCTAGCTCTCCTTGGCGAGGTTCTTCAAATACTACTTCCTCTTTTCTTGCAAACTCAGAATACTCTTCGTCTATTACATCTACTTCTTCTCTACTGTAGAATCCCTTGTCTCCATATCTTTTATTAAATAGGTTCGCAAGGGGAACCTCTCTGAATGGTCTCCCACTGTGCATGTGTCCAACCTCTGTTTCATTGTCCCTGTCTGAATTCTTGAACATTAGCTTCACTATATCTTCAGGATACTCTTCTCACGCAATAACATCTTAATCCTCAGCTTTAAAAAGTGCAGGAACTTTCCTCTAGGTCCCTTAAAGAAATACCTCTCTTCTTGACTATATGATTCGAATATGTCAATGAAAAACTCAGTAATGTACCCTCAAATAGTGCTATCAAACTAGAGATCCATCGCTCTAGACACAACATTATCAACTCTCTTGACCTTCTTGATCAACGTGGTTGTCCAAACCACAGGTGGTCTAGATCTGATCTCAAACTGGGTATCTGCTATTCTGGCTAACCACTCATATAAATCCCTATGAAATCCTCCAAAGAAAATTTCATGTATGTCGGTAAATATGTACCTTCCAAACCATTATTCTATATTAATGCTAGGATTCTTGTTCTGGGATTCAGTGAGGTCCTTTTCTTGTTCTTCTATCCACTTTTGAAATTTTGTCTTCGATGGAAACCACCTTTACATTCCCTCAAGAATATCCCTGTCCGAAAAACGTAACCATTTGTTGGCACAGGGGTAGACCCAGGTTTCAACTCTTACAGTGAACCAAAAAGCCATAAATACCGACCCTTTCGGAAACACCTGCGATGAAGATGCAGTCTCACTCGAATTAGCAATAGGGTTTTGTAGGAAACAGGTGTCTACAACCAGAGGAAATTCAAAGAGAGTCCAGGGAAAAAACACACAACAATCTAGATATTATTTGCCACTCTTAAGCTTACTTCACAAGTTATATATCAGATTTAAGACAACAATGCAATAACAGGATAACAGATGGAAAATAACACAACATCAATCACAAAGAACAACAAGATATACATGGTTCACCCTCTCCTAGGGCTACATCCATAGAAATGTGTTTGTTGATATATTTAAATGGAAACATATAGTTCTATATGTGCACTTACTTTGCAGATTTATCTCTTCCTCTTCCCTCCCCGTGCACCCAGTTGCAGGGTGATCTTCGAACCCAGCTGAAGATATTACAATACAATCTCAATACTGTTCTCTATAACAATAATCAACAATGAACAACAACAACCATAGTATCAACGAACCAACACTACTACATATGGGTGGATTATTCCATGAAATGTTTCCACGTTTCCATTATTTTCATGGTTTTTTTAAAATAGGGAAGGATTTTTGTTGATATTGCAACTAAAGTTCATCTATATAACCACTAATAGGTTTTTTAACTTGGTCATCACTTTCGTTGCTATTCCCATGAAAGTTCATCGCTATTTCCACGAAGCTTCGTCATTATTGCCATGATAATTTTGCCTATCTCAAAAAACATCTGCTAATGGCTAGTTGACTAGTTGATCTATATATACCTTACTGTAACAGACTTTGTGACACAATTGATATAGTTGCAACACTGTTCATGGCTTTTGTTTGGCCTGTTTATTTTTTCCTTCACCCACCTGTTGAACAAATCCAATTCTCGATTTTGAACTTGCAAGGTTAGTATGTTTTTTTTATTTATGTACTCATTTAACTTGTAATTTTTTGTTCAAATGTCGAAATTTCATGTAGCTTGTTTTTTCCTTGATAATATATTATATGTGTAGTACCATATTTCATTTCTTTGGTTTGTGGATCTAGTTAGTATATTCTATGGAAATTCATGTGAAATGTCCAGAAAAATATTTTCTTAAGAAGTATTTTAAGTTGTCTACAAAACAACTTAGAGGCTAGTGTATGGTGTCGAGTGATTCAAGTTTGAGAAATTTTGACCACTTTCGCTAAATGGTGTGTAATTATTTTCCATGGTGATTCAACACACACTACCCTAAAGTATAAGTTGAAGCATATCGATCTTAATAGTTAATCAATAATAATAATAAAAACATGTCAAAATTTCTTAGAAGAAATAATTGTGAGGATTGTAGGTCACTGTAAATAAACATATCATAATCGAAAAGAGTAGCTAAAATATCATGAAGGAGTAGATAAAATATAAAAATTTGACAACTTACTGTTTGGTATGGTGTAGGTAAGACAATTACTTGTTAGGACAAGGATTTGTCACTATGAATGAAAATTACAGGAAGCTTGCTCGGTTAAGAGCAACATTAGAGGCGAGGGGAGATGGAAAATGTTATTGCCCTTGCTATGATTGCAAAGGCTTGCAAAGAAAAATAATTTTAATAAAAACAACTAAAAGACATTGTAGGGAGAAGGGGCACGCTGAAGGAGGTTATGAATATTGTCCCTTGGTAAGGGGATTCAATGTTTAATGTATTCTCTGTAATAATCAACATGTCATGAATTTTAGTAATATTTATTATCAATATTTTTATATTTTTTATACACGCTAACTTTTCTACGTTGTTTTTAAATATATAGACGATGCCCTCAAAATGTCGACCTCTAGAAAGATATTTGCCAAATACTAGCAGAAATGCTCCTTTACAAGGTGATGAACTTTGAGATCAGAATATTAAAGTTGTTAATCAAGTTAATAATGATGATATGGATGGAGATAACGTTAGTGATTCAAATCAGGAAGATGAGATACATAGATTGATCCAAGACACATTTTCTCCAATGGATGAGGACAACCATGATGATAGTCATCATGTTGATCCTCTACTCGAGAAGTCACGTTAACCTCTTTATGAAGGCTCAACAAAAAATATTTTATCTGGTATATTCTTGGTGGTAAACCTAAAGGTTTTGAGTGGTTTATCAAACACATGCCTCACATAGATACTAAGGTATTTACTTTGTTAATTATTTATGCCTGCATGTTCACAAATACTTAAAAGGTTCAATTTTTTCCTATATTGCTATTGTTTTCTAATTTGTAAATTAGTATATTGGATGTGATATTGATGATTAATATTGTTTACATTGACTTATTGTTTAGAATTTTGTAGATTGTTAGGTGAATTTCTATTATCGACGTCGAATATTTTTCCATGCACATATCGAGAAATATCCGTGATTATGAAAGAAATTGGAATGGACTATCAGGATATTGATGCATGTCCTAATGATCATATCATATATTATGGACAATATGCATTAGAAAATGAATGCCCATAATGTCAAATAAGTATATATCAAACTTATAAAGCATCAAATAAGGTGCCTCTCAAAGTTCTTCGTTATATTCCAATAATTATACGTTTCCAACGGTTGTTCAGGTGCCAAAGTATAGCACAGTTTATGGATTTCCATGCAAAGAAAAAAATCCGAGACGATGTTCTTCGAATGCTTGAAGATGGTTTTGCATTGAAGTACATCGAAGAAAAGTGGCGAATTTTTAAAGAAGAACCTCGTAATGTTATACTTTCATTGGCATCTGATGGTGTTAAGCCATTTGGAGAGCTTCATTCTACGTACTTAGTGTGGCCTGTTTTTTGTTATAAACAATAACCTTCCTGCTTGGATGTCGATCAAGAGAGAGAAGACAATGTTGGCAATGATTTTTCCAGGTATTTAATTATCTTTTATTTTCTTTAAAGTATGACAAGATATTTCATTTCTTTGTTTCGTGCATGGTAATTATTTCTTTTATATATAATGACATCTAGATAAGTATAATTAATCATGCAGTATGTTGAGCCAATTAGGTAGGTACCAGGTTAAAGACATGAATGTATATATTGAGCCTCTTATCGATGAGTTTTTGAATTTATGGGTTCGCGTCACTATGTATGACATCTCTAGGCCAATAGGGAAAAAACAATTTCAATTCCATGGAATACTATCATGGACAATTCATGATGCTCCCGGGTTAACACATTTTTGTGGTATATTGTTACGTTATTTTGTGATTTAATATTATATATGTTTATTGAAAGTATCATGCATTATTTTAAATTGTAACTCTAATTTGACACTACATTAGTTCATATATCTTGTAGGTCTTCAAACAAAGGGTAAATTTGCATGCCCAGTTTGTGGTCTGAGGATAAAATCTCATCGTTCAAGGAGTTTAGGAAAGGAATTTTTTGATGAGTATAGGAACTTTATGCCTAAGAACCATAGTTATCGAACTATAGACAAAGCAAAATTCAATGGTAAAGAAGAAAATGGAAAAAAAAAACACGAAGAATGACACCTCGCCTATGGAAGTTGGAATATACTAGAAATCGTCAAGGTACGCAAATTATTTATGTATGACATATTATATAAATCTTTGGTTAATTTCATTAGTATTAATTTCATTTGTCCCATTAATTAGTGTTAATTTCAATTTGTTGATGTTTCATTAGTGTTGTTATGGCACGAATGGGTATCCAAGAGGAATGAAAAGTTACCTGATGCAATTCAGTAGATTGCCATACTACGAGCACCTACAAATAGTTTGTCTGTTTAATACAATGCATATCGGGAAGAACATAACATAATTGTTATGGAAAATATTAGATGGAAGGACTGACAAAGAGAGAATTGGAAAGATTTGTTGTGACATCCAGGAAGCTAATCAAGCATTTCAAAGTGTTATTATTAATTCTAATTGTGATGGTCGTGAACATAAGACTAGTAGTCCTTGGTTATTGATGGAGCAACAGAGAAATATCATAAAAGAGGTCATTCATAAAATTAGGTTTTCGACGGGGTTTTTTTTGAACATACAAAATATATTAACGACAAAATGTGATTTTGGTGGGGTTAAAACACATGACTGACATACATTCATTAAGGTAATTAGTAGGTTATAATCTATTTCCTTTTTGGTACGCATTTTTTGGAAACAAATAATAATTATTTGTTTTTTGTTACAGTATGTTCTACCTTTATCTCTCCTAGTATGTTCTACCTTTATCTCTCCCAGACGACTTTGACAACAACATAAAACAAATTATTTATGTACTTGGAAAATACATGAGGTAAGGCCTACGAAGCAATTTTCGGTTGCATCAGAGGAACTCTGATATGTGGGAGGAGGGCATCAATGAACCATTCTTTATTTTGTTCATCTGGAATCTGAAAATTCAAGTGGTTTGTTAGGGTCTTAAACCTCTGATCGAACACCCAAACAGGATCACTAGCCTTTTGCTTGATTTATTTCATCTCTATAATACATTGTGACACCAACTTAGGTTTCTTGAATTCTGCGCTCAATGCAGTCTTAATGTCATTCAACAGTTTAGGTTGTGTAGTCGTTGTGGAAAACTTCATGTACCATCTCAGTGCGCGACCCCTCAAGATAGTACTAAACTGATCTCTCTTAACAGTTTTGTCAGTGACGTTCTTAATGCCCCAAAGAGCTTCATATGGGAACCAGTGCTAGCCAGGATCTTCAGATCCATCTCCTCTAAAGATGGGTAACCTCATCTCATATGCCATAGATCTTCCTTGGTTTCTTGACTGAGTATGTACTAAATTGCTTGTAACAATACTCTGATTTATCTGACTACTCTGATTACTCTAGTTACTTAATGCTTCGAAAACAACAAGAGGAGTGATATTACTTACTTTGAAAGTATGCGTAGTGCCTGAAGTTTCTAGCTCTCCTCGGTGAGGTTCTTCAAATACTACTTCCTCTTTTCTTGCAGACTCTGAATACTCTTTGTCTATTACATCTGTTTCTTCTCTACTATAGAATCCCTTGTCTTCATATTTTTTATTAAATAAGTTTGCAAGGGGAACCTCTCTGAATGGTCTCCCACTGTGCATGTGTCCATCCTCTGTGTCACTGTCCCTGTCTAAATTCATGAACATTAGCTTCATTATATATTCAGGATACTCTTCTCATGCAATAACATCTTAATCCTCAGCTTTAAAAAGTGTAGGAACTTTCCTCTAGGTCCCTTAAAGAAATACCTCTCTTCTTGACTATTTGATTCGAATCTGTCAATGGAAAACTCAGTAATGTACCCTCAAATAGTGGTATCAAACTAGAGATCCACCGCTCTAGACATAACATTATCAACTCTATTGACCTTCTTGATCAACGTCGTTTTCCAAACCACATGTGGTCTACATATGATCTCAAACTGGGTATCTGCTATTCTGGCTAACCACTCATATAGTTCCCTATGAAATCTTCCAAAAAAAATTTCATGTATGTCGGTAAATATGTACCTTCCCAACCATTATTCTGTAATAATGTTAGGATTCTTGTTCTGGGATTCAGTGAAGTCCTTTTATTATTCTTCTATCCACTTCTAAATTTTTGTCTTCGATCGAAACCACCTTGACATTCCCTCAAGAATATCCTTGTCCTGACAATGGAACCATTTGTTGGCACAGGGGAAGACCCAGGTTTCAACTCTTACAGTGAACAAACAAACCATAAATACCGACCCTTTCGGAAACACCTGCGATGAAGATGTAGTCTCACTCGAATTAGCAATAGGGTGTTGTAGGAGACAGGTGTCTACAACCAGAGGAAATGCAAAGAGAATCCAGGGAAAAAACACAAAACAATCTAGATATTATTTGCCACTCTTAAGCTTACTTCACAAGTTATATCTCAGATCTAACACAACAATGCAATAACATGATAACATATGGAAAATAACACAACATCAATCACAAAGAACAACAAGATATACATGGTTCACCCTCTCCTAGGGCTATGTCCACATAACTGTGTTTCTTGATATATCTAAATGGAAACATATAGTTCTATATGTGCACTTAGCTTGCAGATTTATCTCTTCCTCTTCCCTCCCCACGCACCCAGTTGCAGGGTGATCTTCAAACCCAGCTGAAGATCTTACAATATAGTCTCAATATTGTTCTCTTCAACAATAATCAACAATGAACAACAACAACCACAATATCAATGAACCAACAATACTACATATGGGTGGATTATTCCATGAAATGTTTCCACGTTTCCATTATTTTCATGGTTTTTTTTAAATAGGGCGGTATTTTCATCGATATTTCCACTAAATTTTGTCTGTATAGCCACGAACAGGTTTTTTAACTTGGTCGTCTTTTTCGTCACTATTTCCATGAAAGTTCGTCACTATTGCCATGAACCTTCGTCGTTATTGCCACGATAATTTTGCCTATCTCAAAAAGAATCTGCTAATGGCTAGTTGACTAGTTGATCTATATATACCCTACTGTAAGAGACTTTGCGACACAATTGATATAGTTGCAACACTGTTCATGGCTTTTGTTTGGCCTCTTTATTTTTTCCTTCACCCACCGATTGAAAAAATCCAATTCTCGATTTTGAACTTGCAAGGTTAGTATGTTTTTTTTATTGATGTACTCATTTAACTTGTAACTTTTTATTCAAATGCCAAAATTTCATGTGGCTTGTTTCTTCCTTGATAATATATTATATGTGTAGTACCATATTTCATGTCTTTGGTTTGTGTATCTAGTTAGTATATTCTATGGAAATTCATGTGAAATGTCCAGATTTTTTTTTTTCTGAAGAAGTATTTTAAGTTGTCTACAAAACAGCTTAGAGGCTAGTGTATGGTGTTGAGTGATTCAAGTTTGAGAAATTTTGACCACTTTCGTTAAATGGTGTGTAATCATTTTCCATGGTGATTCAACACACGCTACCCTAAAGTACAAATTGAAGCATATCGATCTTAATAGTTAATCAATAATAATAAAAAAAACATGTCAAAATTTCTTAGAAGAAATAATTGTGAGGATTGTAGGTCACTGTAAATAAACATATCATAATCGAAAGGAGTAGCTAAAATATCATGAAGGAGTAGCTAAAATATAAAAATTTGACAACTTACTATTTGGTATGGTGTAGGTAAGACAATTAATTGTTAGGACAAGGATTTGTCACTATGAATGAAAATGACAGGAAGCTTGCTCGGTTAAGTGCGACATTAGAAGAGACGGGAGCTGGAAAATGTTATTTCCCTTGCTATTATTTCATAGGCTTGGAAAGAAAAATACTTTTAATAACAACAGCTGGAATACATTGTAGGGAGAAGGGGCACGTTGAAGGGGGTTATGAATATGGTCCCTTGGTAAGAGGATTCAATGTTTAATGTATTCTCTGTAATAATCAACATGTCATGAATTTTAGTAATATTTATTATCGAGATTTTTATATTTTTTATACACGCTAACTTTTCTATGTTGTTTTTAAATATATAGACGATGCCCTCAAAATGTCGACCTCCAGAAAGTTATTTGCCAAATACTAGCAGAAATACTCCTTTACAGGGTGATGAACTTTGAGATCAGAATATTGAAGTTGTTTATCAAGTTATTAATGATGATATGGATTGAGATAATGTTAGTGATTCAAATCAGGAAGATGAGATACAAAAATTGATCCAAGACACATTTTCTCCAATGGATGAGGACAACCATGATGATATTCATCATGTTGATCATCTACTCGAGAAGTCACGTTAACCTCTTTATGAAGGCTAAAAAAAAATAAATTTATTTGTTGTATTGTTGTTGGTAAAACTGAAGGTTTTGAGTGGTTTATCAAGCACATGCCTCACACAGATACAAAGGTATTTAATTTGTTAATTATTTATGCCTGCATGTTCAAAAATACTTAAAAGGTTCAATTTTTTCCTATATTGCTATTGTTTTCTAATTTGTAAATTAGTATATTGGATGTGATATTGATGATTAATATTGTTTACATTGACTTATTTTTTAGAATTTTTTAGATTGTTAGGCGAATTTCTATTATTAACGTCAAATATTTTTCCAGACACATATCGATAAATATCTGTGATTATGAAAGAAATTGGAATGGACTATCAGAATATTGATGCATGTCCTAATGATCATATCATATATTATGGACAATATGCATTATAAAATGAATGCCCATAATGTCAAATAAGTATATATATAACTGATAAAGCGTCAAAGAAGGTGCGTCGCAAATTTCTTCGTTATATTCCGACAATTATACATTTCCAACGGTTGTTGAAGTGCCAAAGTTTAGCATAGTTTATGGATTTCCATGCAAAGAAAAAAATTCGAGATGATGTTCTTCGAATGTCTGAAGATGGTTCTACATTGAAGTACATCGAAGAAAAGTGGCCAGTTTTTAAAGAAGAACCTCGTAATGTTATACTTTCATTGGCATCTGATGGTGTCAATCCATTTGGAGAGATTCATTCTATGTACTCAGTGTGGCCTGTTTTTGATATAAATAATAACCTTCCTCCTTGGAAGTCTATCAAGAGAGAGAACACAATTTTGGTAATGATTGTTCCAGGTATTTAGTTATCTTTTATTTTCTTTAAAGTATGACAAGATATTTCATTTCTTTGTTTCGTGCATGGTAATTATTTCTTTATATATAATGACATCTAGATAAGTATAATTAATCATGCAGTATGTTGAACCAATTAGGTAGGTACCAGGTTAAATATATGAACGTATATATTGAGCCTCTTATTGATGAATTTTTGAATTTATGGGTTTGCGTCACTATGTATGACATCTCTAGACCAATAGGGAAAAAACTATTTCAATTCCATGGAATAATATCATGGACAATTCATGATGCTCCCGGGTGAACACATTTTTGTGGTATATTGTTACGTTATTTTGTGATTTAATATTATATATGTTTATTGAAAATATCATGCATTATTTTAAATTGTAACTCTAATTTGATGCTACATTAGTTCATATATCTTGTAGGTCTTCAAACAAAGGGTAAATTTGCATGCCCAGTTTGTGGTCCGAGGATAAAATCTCGTTGTTCAAGGAGTTTAGGAAAGGAAGTGTTTGATGAGTATAGGCACAATGTTCTATAGACATAATAGATAGTAGAAAATGTTCTATATAGAGAATATTTATATATTCAAGAAACTAACGAAATCAAACAACATGCTAACCTGTTATTACATCCAATGTCTGTTCAACAGGGAATATCCAGCCACCTTTATCTGAGAAGTGAACCTACAACAGATCTTGAGATTGCTCCGAATAAATGCGAAACAATAATGTTGGAGATTGAATTATGATAACAGAGCATAAAAAAGGACACAGTTATAGTGATCTAATGATTTACATGTAATTACGACGAGATAAATCTTCCTGTAAGAACTTGCGTGCAGACATTCAATAGAAATTAGAGATGAATATCCTAATTTAAATTGGATAGATGACCACTGTGTATATATTGTATCTGAAACATAAGATATGGGCATCATATAAAATGAATCATGTCAAATGATAATAAATCACAACGACTAAAGCAATCAACATCTATTATCAAATCAACATAAACATGACCTGAATCAAAACATCATACAGAGAAGCTAAAGTTGTAACGTGTATTCTGTTTTATTCAAGTCTGCGCTAAAAATGCCCATACTCTTGCCCCAGGCTGAGATGATGCAATGTTTACAAAATGATATGTTTATATAGGTTTTAGGAATCATAACTATTTCCTGTTGATCAGATCAAATTGGTTTCAAAAAATCAAGGGGGATGCAACCACCCTGATTTCACTAGATATCAAAAAACTACCAACAATCTAATTCTGTTTACTCAAAATAAAAAATTGATATGGCTGGGAGATCTCAAAAAGTACCTCATATCATCTTTGAAATCATGGGATCCTCAATTAGGCTAAAAACAAATGAAAATAAGAAGATCTCAGATATGTTTTCAATCATCAAATCAAACAATTAGAATTTTCTTCCTATACCTTCTGCGATAACTGCAGAGATGGAAGAAAGACATGCAGTGGAAGAGTCGCTTCCCTGCCGTAAACAAGAAAGAAAGGTGAGTTATCCACAACAATTTTAGGAGTTACTTTGTCAACCCAAATTGCATTCAACAATGCGTTATGCCAGTTTTTATGGTTTTCAGAGATGGTTCTCTTGATAATTTTGATCATATTTTTATTAGTTGATTCCACCAAACCATTGCCTTGGGGGTAATAGCTGGCAGAGTACTTTAATTTGATCCCTTTTTCTAGAGAGAAATCACTCATTTCAAGAGATGAAAAATAGGAAGCATTGTCAAATACTAAGCATTCAGGAATACCAAAATGAGTGATGATATTTGAATTGAGAAAGAATATCACCTAGCTGGTATTTACAACTTTTAATGGGGCATCCTCGGATCACCTGGTGAATTAATCTATGGATATTATGATGTATTTATGCTGCTGTGAGGATATTGGATTGATCGAGCCTATAATATCCAGGCTGCACTACTGAAAAGGGGAGTCTAGCGAGACTGGTTGCAATGGGAATGCTGGTTTCTGTATCCGTCCAGATGCCTTTTGAAAAATCACACACTTGCGACATAAGGCTTGAGCATCTTTGAAAAGGGTAGGCCAATAATAACCTACTATTAATACTTTGTGGGAAGTGGTGTCTCCACCGAAATGCCCACCAACTTCCCTTGTATGCAACTCCAATAAGATCTTTTCTACTTCATCTTTTTCAAGACAGTGCATAAGTATTCTGTCAAAATTTTGGCGAAACAAAATACCATTAATCAGCTTAAAAAAAGCAGATTTTAATCTTAGTTCTCTTCTTTTTTGGGGATCAAGGTGACGGGGAGCTGATCCGTGTATAATACAAAATTTGATGTCCTCGTACCAGGAACTAACAAGGTTTTGTGCACAACAAATTTGATTTTGATGGTGCTGATCTGGATTTAATATATCAGTTTCATTTTGCTGTCCTACAACCGAATCGGTGACCAACTTGCATAAACCTTGGCCTCTGACAATTTGTGCTGGGGTGATTTCTATGTCATATTCTTGTAAGGATGTGACCCAGTTTTCCCTTTTTTTGCCTAGTTCTTTCAGTACTAACAAATTTCTGACAGCCGGATAAGGGACAATGATTTTCATCCTAGATTTCAATGGATAGGATCGAAAGTGTTTTACTTCTTTAAAAACAACATAAGCTTGTTAATCTACTACTGGGTAATTAAGTTTTGCTCCCTTGAAGGCTGAGCTCATAAAGGCAATTGGGACTTCGTTATTTTCAACATTCTTTTGAGTTAGGACAACAGCGTAAGATCGGTCAAAGGCAAACGTGTAGAGGGTGAAGTCTTGCGAAAAATCAAGGCTCATTAGAGAAGGAGCGTCTATTATGGCCTCTTTTATTTAATCAAAAGCCTAACTTTCTAAACATCCCCAATGGTACTGTACATATTTTTTTATTAAGTTTTGTAATGGTCTCACCATTTCCGAAAAGCAGGGGACGAATCTCTTAACAAAGTTTATCTGTCCTAAGAAAGATTGCATGGACTTTTTTTATGAAGGAGGGGGGAGTTTCGAAATAAGTTGGGTCCTTTTAGGGTCGATAATCATCCCTTCATTTGATACAATGAATCCGAGGAGCTTACCTTATTCTATTGTGAAGACATATTTTTTAGGATTTAAAGAATTGTCGTACTTACGACATCGCTGTAGAATAGATTTTAAATGAACTAGATGATCTGCTTTATTTTTTGATAAAACATTGACATCATCTAGGTAAACTACTATATATTGATTGATCAAGCCACGGAAAGTGATATCCATCGTTCTCTGAAAAGTGGCACCGACATTTATGAGCCTAGAGGGCATCTTTCTATAAGCGTAGGTGCCCCATGGGGTACGAAAAGCAGTTTTGAGTTGGTCTGGGGGAGACACAAGGACTTGGTTATACCCTGAAAAACCATCCAACAAGGATAATTTTTCAGAACCAGATACCTGTTGAAGGATCTGTTCCATGGGAGGGACAGGGTAGTTGTCTTTATCAGACGTTGGGTTAAGATTTTGGAAATTGACACATAGTCAGATTTCACCACTCTTCTTTCTGACAGGGGAACGATTAGAGACCCATTGTGTGTGCCTTATTGGGAAGATTATTTTAGCATTTAGGAGTTTGTTTAATTCCTTCTTGACTGTTGGTTCAAGTTTTGGGTGCATCTTCCTTAACTTTTGTTGAAAAGGTTGGGTCTGGGGTTTCATGGGAATAATGTGTTGTATGATGTTAGGATCAAAGGTTTTTAGGTCATCGTATGTCCAGGCAAAAACATCTTTGATTTCCTTAAAAACTTAATAAATGCTACCTTTTCTTGTTCAGAACACCCCAACCCTAAATTGATGCACTCTGGGTTATCATTGGTTCCCAAATTTACTTTTTCATGTGTCAAAGAGGAACTATTCCTTTACAATTCACTGATTTTCTGAACTTATCGTGAAGATCATAAAAATTTTCTAACATAACCACATATTTCGAGATAGAGTTTACTATGTCTGATGCAGACTCTGGGGATCTCAGATCTGGTATTATCGTAAAGTCACGAAGATTTTCGTCATGGGTACCTTCATCGATCACTGCACCCTGGAAAGTTTCTTCCATATGCAGAAAACTTATGATCTGTTGATCGTCATCGAAGACTCTCCAATTTGTGATGTTGTTCGGGATGGACGGTCTGAACAAAAGTTCGACAGAAAATGCATTCGGAGATAGGCCTTATGCAAGAAATTTTTTTGAGGCGACGTTAGCTAACAAATCATCCTCATAATTATTTAATCTAGGAATAGAATTTATGTTAAAAGCAGAAAACGTGTTCATCAAATTCCATACCTCATT
>JASDQU011378344.1:0-24028 GCA_032191745.1 Picea mariana | reverse complement strand
ACCCAACAAATATCGCATACATCCATGGGAATTACATCACACATAATTCCATATCTATATCCTCCTATCTTAAATTCAACCAAGCATTTTTCAGTAACCATTACTTGGTGTCCTTTCTTCAACCATGAGACTTTATATGGCTTTGGGTGTGTAGTTGTCTCTAGCTCCAATTTCTCCACCATCTCCGTGGATACTAAGTTATCAGTGCTCCCACTATCAATTATCACCTTGCATACTTTATCTTTAGTCTTGCAAGCTGTCTTGAATAGACTATTCCTCTATACTGGCTTTTTAACTTCTGCCTATGGTTTTAAGAGAACCTTTCTCATAATCAGGGATGTTCCATCCTCTGCTCCTTCTTCTTCAACATTCCCTCTTTGTGCTTCTGAAATGTGAGCTTCTCCTCCTTATTTATTTTTCTCAGGGCATTCCCAAGACATGTGCCCTGTCTTTCCACAGGCATAACACCTTATTCCTCCTCTGCTTCTTCCTCTAGAAGAGTTTCTTCCACCACCCTGTCTTCCTCGAGAACTTCCTCCTCTTTTTGAGTGACCGTGTGGAGTTTCAGCCTCATCTTTGGAATTATGCACCTTGTCATGGGAAACTCCCTTGCCTTTGTTCGGGGCTGAGATTTTACCTCTACCTTGTTGGCTTTGTTTTCTGGACAACTTCTCTTCTGCCTTCAGTGCAAACTGATAATCATCCTCCACTTTCCTTACTGAAATCATGTTGAGCTCATCCTGGATTTCATACCTCATGCCATTTATATACCTAGCAACTTTTTCTTCATCCCTCTCTCTTTGTCCAACTCTGATGTTCAACTTGTATAACTCCTCTATGTATTCTTTGACTGTCATACCCTTCTGTCTCAGGTTCTGTAGCTTCTTGAATAGATTGGTCTGATAATATTTGGGCATGAATTTAGCCTTTAGCTTGGCTGCTATTTTGTCCCAATTATTTATCTTCTGTTTGCCTCTACTTCGCCTCTACTTCGCCTCTCAGCCTACAGCTCATCCCACCACAATGTTGTGTGTCCTTTAATTCTGGTGATAGCATGTCTCACCCTTTTCTCCCCATCGACATCTTCATAATTGAAATATTTGTCCATGGACCTTATCCAATCCAACAACTCTTCAGCATCCAAATTGCCTTCATACATTGGGACCTCTATCTTGGCTCTAGCTTTCAATCTAACAACTTATCTTAGCAAGCATTCTTCGACAACGTGTTCCCTTGTAGCTTCTTCAAATTCTACATATTCGATCTCTGCATCGTTGACGTCTCCAGCATCAAGTTCTCTTCTCTGTGCTGCTTCCATCGCTTCCAACCTTGCACGAAGTTCTTGCATATCTCTTTCTACAATGCGATTGGCTAAAGGTGGCTCCCCTCATCTCCTTGGTGGCATTGTGTTGACTGTCTCTTACACACAAAGTACAAATTCAAGTTTTGTTTCTCCTTCACCTGAAATCTACAGACAAAAATCATCTCTGATACCACTTGATGCAGACCCCCCCTTCTCTCCTAAGGGCTGCGCAACCTCCCAGTCTAGGATCGACCAAGAAACCGAGTCTGATTGACTCTTCAGTCCCTCAAGGACCTTCAATCAACTGAATAGGAGCCCTTCTTATTAAGACATAGGTTCTATGGAACCCACAGGCTTCTCCTTAATGCTTTTAAAACTTCAGTGTATTCATGCACTAGCTCTCCTAGTAAAGCCCCTCCCTTTACATGATCAAGGCTGTGACAAGTCAACTAAATGAAAGGCACTTCACAATTTCGTATTTTGTGACTTCGCATCTCACGAAGTTCACTTTCTCATCCTTCCGAGCCTCGAACTTGTGAATTCCTCTTGTCAGATCATCGATCCACAATCCCCATGATCCAATGGTCAAGATCTCCTTTTCGCGTATCGAGACTTCACGCTTCATGAAGTTGGAAGGATGATCACTTCTCTCCTCCGATCCCTGATATCCCAAAATTCATGTGTGCCAGATCAACAACTCACAAGCCCCCCCATGATCTAACGGCTCAGATCAACTCTTCGCGAGTCAGGACTTCACGTTTTGTGAAGTTGGAAGACCGCTCACCTCCCTTCTCCTAATATCTGAATTACCGATAACTCCTTTTCTTTGAAAGGATTCAACAGTCTAGATCCTTCCTCGATCCGACGGCTCAGATTGAATCACGATTTTAAAGCTCAAAAATTGCCATAACTCTTACCTCTGAATTCCCCAGTCACGAACTCCCGACAAGACCAGATCTATGGTTCATCTCCCTCCTTCGATCAATGACTGTGTTCAAATCGCAATTTCGTGATTCATGAGTTCTTGTAACTCTGCCTTGGACTTCTTTGAGTCACCAGTCAACGAAATTTTAATCTCTTGCCACGTGTCCTCCTTGACAATGGATGGTATCGATGATTTTGGAACGATGAACAGCTGTGATATTTTCACGAGTTCTCACTTCACGAATCCTCACAACTCTTCTCTTTGACCTTTCCACTCTGCGAGTCAACAAAATGTTGATCTCCTACCATGTGTCCTGTCTTGATGGATGGTTCTGATGATTTTGGAATTTCGTGACCTTGTTCATCCTGTTGTATGTTCAAATCTTTCATGTTAGTGCACTTTACCTTGATCAAATGGCTACGATCCATTTGTGCTCAGATTGAAAGGTTGAGATCTTTCCTCCTCTGCAATTTCTCCTCGTTGTTTGGACGTTGATCGAATGGTCCAGATCTTCCCTCTAAGCTAAATCTTTCTTTAGACTTAGAATATTTTCAAAAGGATTTAAAGACTTCGACCTTTATCCTTCCTATGAGTCCATTTCTTGGATCTCATTCATGCTTCTTGGAAAGTGCTACTCCTCCTGAGCTTGATCTCTCCAAAGAGTTCGATCTCCCAAGCACTTCTTGATTTTCTGGGAAATTTGTCAAACTTAGATCCAAATATTCTTGAAAAGAATCCTTTATCTCCTTCCTAATGTTCTTCCACTCTCATACTTCGACTTCTTTATGGAGTCACTTTGACACTGAGTTGAATTCTAAATCTGTGCACTCCTTGCAGCAGATTCTTATGCAAGATCTGGATTCTTGTGGATGATTGTGCACTCCTTGTAGCAGTCACTTTGAATTAACTACAAAGGAAATCTTATGTTATTTCTTCTAAGCTTTACGAGCAGAAAAAAACCCTATTGACGCACTCCTTGTGGACTATGTGCACACCTTGCACTGACTCATGAAGAAAAGCGATTTTAAATTCTTATGCAAGCATTTCAAATCTACATACACTCGTAGAAAGATTCATTCATTCTTGAAAATATCAAGACAACAACAGGGAAATTGCAAACACTATGCACACCATACATTGGTTCAATTTTCCCCTATTATCTTCAATCAAAATCAATAAAATGGTTACAACTAAAGTCAAATCAATAACTACTATTCACAAATTCCTACTTGCTCATAATTCTCGTAACCCCTCTTTTGGGCATACAAAATCTCTGTTTATACAAAAGAAACAAACTAACTACTATCTAATTGTGGTTACATTGAGACTAGGGTTAAGCTCCCAAGTCATGTGTGATCATTTTGTTTCCATGTGTGTGATCTTTCATCTTTTGGTTTCTATCGCTTCAAAATATTTGCAGTACTGGCTAGCATTCGAGACTCCAGATTGGCTCTCAGGCGCTGAGTTGTCCTACCATGTGTACTTGCTGACGATACTCCTACATCACTTAGTCCCTTGAATTCCTTCATAGTTTTCTTTCCCTATGTTCATCCCTTCAACTTTAGCACTAATCGTTGGAAAATCCTCAACCTCATGACCAACAATCTTACAACAAAGAAAAATAGGGCCTACCTCAGGACATTCCTTAGCAAGATGTCCCGATCTTCTGCAGTTATAAAATAGAGTCAATCCTCTTTTTCTCTTATATGTTCCCCAACCTTTTATGTACTATGCATCTCCTCTAGGGTCATAGTGTTGGACCTGCAATCTGCAAAAATTCTTTCTAGGTTCCCGCATCAACTTATTAGTCCAAAAACTCTTTATATGCATAGGAATAACATATCTTTCTTCATTTCCATTAAATTTACTCAAATCAACTCTTTCTTGTAACTGCACCCTAGCCTTCAGACTAGGACATAACCTATTAAACATACTTAAGTTCATGCTTTCAAAACAAACAATTTCACTTATCTTTCTCTTGTCAAAGCACAAAGATTTACCTCTTTTCTTCAAATCAAAATTCTTTCTTATCACAAAGCTTCGCAAGTCAAGTAGATTACTGCACACTTCAGCAGCAAATCTAGGCACAAAGATTCTCTTTTTCTTTACTTCAGTTTCCAACAATCACAGTTTCAGGTCCCGGCAATGGAACCATTTTTTGGCACAGGGGAATACCCAGGGTTCAACTCTTAACAGCACACCAACAAAACCCTGACTACCGACCCTTTTGGAAACACCTGCGAAGCAGGTGAAGTCTCACCCGAGGTAGAAGCAGGGTGGGTTACAGAACGCAGGTGTCTGTAACCAGGCTGGTACACAGATCTGTGATACAATCGCTTCACAGAATAGTCTATTAACACTTAGGGTTAGCATACATTAGTTCATTAAAATTATTAACATCACATAACATACCCAAGGATAGATCTAGCATAGTAACAACAAAGATTATGCACTTCAAACACTTAGCACTTAGCACTATGAATCAGATCTAGAATTTTAACATAAGAAAATCATTTAAGCAAAACATACATATTCATTACACCTTCTAATCTAAGAACTAATCAAAACATAACAGAGATAACATTGCACAAAGCAAACCAGAGACACAAGATGTATGTGGTTCACACCAACGTGGGGCTACGTCCGCCAACCATTTTGCTTCTTTATTATTCGTTTGAATCTTGCATTCATCCACTCCTGTGCACGAAGCCACAGAGTCAAGCTTCGCACTAGACAAGAGATCTACGCATTGAGCACCAGATCCTCCTTCCAAAACTAGGTCAAGGAACAAAGCCAATGCTCTATCAAGCACAAAGCCTTAATACACATACATTCCCTTGCACAAATCCACTCGAACTTCTTGCACTTATCTCCAAAAGACTACTTCTCCTATAATACATTCTTCTTTATTTATACTTTTACAAACCCTTACAATAGGGCCAAACATGGGAAAACCCATGGGCCGACATCCCATAAACCCATTACAAAAGCCCTAGAGAACCCTTACTAGGTCCACATAGCCCACAAAAATGGGTGAGATCAGTGATCTCAGCTCCACCTTGGCGCTCCATCTTCGACTAGCGTGTCGAATTCCAAAAGTGGGCCAAATTTGACTAAGGTTTCCTCAAAACTTGGTCGAGGGACAACATTCCTCCATACCTCAATGCCTAAACCATAATGCATCTCTCCAAGATCCTTAATTTCAAATTACTGTGATAGTTGTCTTTTGATTTCATCAATCAAAATTGTATAACTTATTGTTATGATTAAATCATCAACACATAATGAAATCAAAGAAACATTCACATGCTCATCTTTATTTATGTAAATATTTGGATCACTCTTACCTTTTATGAATCCTTGTTGGAAGAATAAGTTATAATTTTTATATATCATGATCTCATAAATGTTTTGGGACCGTGTAGTTCTTTGTTTAACCTACATACAAAATGTTCTTGTCCCTTCTTTACAAAACCTTCAAGTTGAACAAGGTACACTTATTTTAATTCACAATTCAAAAATGTTGACTTGACATCCATCTATGTAAGTCCCAATTGCAATTAGTAGATAATACAATCATAAGTCCAATGGTGTTAATTTGAGTTACAAATGCAAATGTGTCCTCATAATCTATTCCTTCCTTTTGTGAATATATTTTTGCAACCAATTTCGCTTTAAACTTGTCTATACTACCACCATAATTGAACTTAGATTTGTACATCCGTGTTGAGCTTATATGAACTTTATATTCAGGTACTTTAGTTAGTTACTTAGTGTTGTTCTTCATAATGGAATAATATTTCTCTTGTATAACATTCATCCATTCTTTATGATCCTTTCCTTTTTTAAAAATTTAAAGTTTCTCACCACTCATGATTTGAGACATCAAAGCATAATATTTATACATAGTTAGTGTCTTGATTTTCATTTTTTATCTTCGTAGTTCCTCATTTTTGGGTGGAGTATCTCCACTCTTTCTTGGTGTACTCTTGTTTCTTGTAGCTTCAATGCCACTTTGAGATTCAACATCATCTTGTTCATTTTCACCATCTTCTACTTTTTCACTTTCAATTCCTTCTTTATGAAGTTTTGATACATCTTGAATATCACCATCTGCATACTTAGGAAATATAACATCCCTACTTGCCAATACTCTATGAGTAACAAGATCATACATTTTGTAAGTTTTATGTTTCATCACAATAACCAATCAAAATACATTTGATTGACTTTGAATTAAGTTTCCTTCTATCTTCCTTTGGGATGTGAGAAATGCTTTACTCCCAAAAACTCTCAAATGATTAAAAAATGTTGTACATCCTTTTAATGCCTCATAAGGATTTTAATGCTCTAAAAACATGTTTGGACTTCTACTTTGTAAATACACAATTGTACTTACAACTTCATCCCATGAACTATTCAAAATATTCTTACCTTTGAGCATGCTTCTAGCACACTTTACTACGGTTATGTTCTTCCTCTCAACCAAATCATTTTGATGAGGGGCATGTGGAACCATGCACTTTTTCTAAATTCCATTGTCTTTGTAGTACTTTAATAATTATCTTGAAGTTTATTCTCCACCTTGATATGGTCTAAGGATTTTGATTTGTTTACCTATCTTCTTTTCAACCAAATTTCTAAACTCTTTGACGTATCAAAAAAAATCACTCTTTCTTTCCCGAGTGACGGAAATATATGTTAGAATAATAGGCTTTCTCATTTCACCGTAGACAATATAGAAATATTTTCACCCAACCATAGGCAAAAAGGCCATCCCCGAGCACTTTAACCTTGACAGATAGAATAATTTTGGAAGAAAACCCTAGAACCAATAGCCAACCAAGGTAGTGTACCTCTCTCCAAAGCTAGCGTACCAAGAAGAAAGTCTAAACCATAACCAAAAAGAAAGTATAACCATAATCAAAGGCCAATTCACCAATGTAGTCGTTGCATCTCTCCTCTAGTCACACACACCACTTTTCCTTATGCACTTGTAAGAGTGAGTGTAACAAATGAGATCTAGTGCCCTATTATTTATAGTCCTCCAAGTGACCTAATGGGGCCGACTTCTACTTATGGAGGATAATAATTTAATATAAATTATTATCTTTTTTTTATTGTTTTTTTTTTGTACAGGGGGAATCAGAAATTCACGGTTCTCGTACTCGCATGACACGGGGTCGATACCCGTCCGCTACCACTATACCCCTAGGTGCTTCCACGCAGCCTGCAAGAATGGAGCACAAGTAAATCGGGGTGAGAATCGACCTTGAGACCTCTTTTTACATATTTCCTTCCATTTACATGACACTTGCCAATCGGTCTACACCCCTGTGGGCATAAATTGTATAAATTAAATATAAATTATTATCTTGAGCCAACTTGTCTTCTAAGGTTATTTCCTAACATTCTAGGGTTTCTCTTTCTTCCCGAAATATTCTATAATCGTCAAAGGTTAAGTGTAGAGGTTAATACCTCCCGTAACTACCATAATATCAACACTCCCTCCTAGCTAGGGAGGTATTAAAGACAATGGTATTGAGAAAAAACATATCATTCAATTGGTAGCATCATCATAGCCACACAAGATATCTCTTGATCAAATCATGAGCACCATCATCACTATCCAACTAGATAGTCTCCATGGAAATCATAATAATTCCATCCAATAGAAGAAAACTGTGTTTTATTCATAGTAGTATACAACTATTATCCAATGGTACACAAGCACTCCTAGTATCACACTGCTACTAACCAATGACACACAATCACTACGAATGGATCACATCCACTACAATAGCATACAACTATTTTCCAGAGACATACAATCTCCACAACAATCATATCATCTGATATCAACCTACATCAACAATGTCATGATACAAACTGAGTCATATGGGCCATTCTTCCACTCACATCTATGAGATCTAGAAGAACATCTATGCTCAAAAGGTTAAACATCAATTATGGGCTATCTGGAATATTCTTCCCAAGCATAGAAGAATAAATTTCCCTGATTTCTGAACCTGGACCATTCAACCTAACTGGGCCATTCTTTTGGCACTAATCATAGTGCAACATAGAGAGAATGAATCTGCCCTAGGGAATGATTGTACCTGATTGTTGAACTTGGACCATTCAACCTAATTTGTCCATTCTTCCTCCACTAATCACACTGAAACCTAGAGAGAATGATTCTACCCTAGGGAATGACTATCTGGACCATTTCCTATGGAAGTGATTGTCCTGCACCAACCTCCTATATTAGACCATTCTTTGAAACTTCTCATAACTGTGAACTTCGAAAGAATGACTGCCTGAAGAGGCAGACCATTATGCTTGAGCACTTCTCAGAATGACTACCAAAGAGAATGATTAACTTAGACCATTCCCCCACACTAGCCACAAGGGGAATAGTTGTCTATTGCACATCAACAATCTATCAGACCATTTTTGTTACGAAAATGACTATCCGTTCTAGACCATTTTCTGAACCAGAAAATGATTGTTCATAGAAATCTTGGACCACTTTCTAGATTGGAAAGTGACTGCCCAACTTGGACCATTTTCCAAACTAGAAAATGACTGTCCATATATCAATAACATATCAATGCTCCCTCCCTACCTAGGAGTAATCACTTCCTTTTTCAATAAGGAAGTACGCAAACTTTTCATCTTGGACAAAGGCTTTACCAAAATATATGTTATCTGCACACCTTTGGAAATATACTAGAGAACCGCTTCTCCCTTCTGGACTATATCATGGAGAAAATAATACTTTATCTCAATGTCCTTCGACCTATCATGGAACACCGAGTTCTATGAACTCTTCACACAGATCTGATTATCAAAATGTATCATGGTCGAATCCAACACCTGGTCAAATAGTATAGAAACTAGCTTATGGAGCCACGCTGCTTCCATACAAGTATCACAAGCTGCAATATATTTTGTTTCTACAGTGCTGAGTGTAACAAACTTTTGTTTCCTACTAGCCCATGATATCATGGAAAATCTCAAACTGAAACAAATACAAGAATCACTTCTTCTATTATCTACACTCCCTGCCCAATCTGAATTGATAAATCCATGTAGTTGTATATCATAACTCAAACTTCCCACGAAGACATTTCAAAGCATGCTTTGCAATTATTCAATTCTCACTACTAGGTTCCACCTGGAACTATTTTCACAGTAAAGAAAATATTCGACTGAGTATTCTCCATATACATCAATGGGCCATTTAATTTTTGATACAGGGATGGGTCTCCTCGATCAGAGTCTCTCAACTTAATCAGATCCATCATCATGGGAGTTTTCCATGGATTTTTAAACCATTATATCGAACTTCTAAAGAACCATTTCGATACACTTCCTCTGTTATAGGAAGTTTTCACCACACTTCTAATGTACATGAGAGGCTTTGCACCAAGTTTCTTGAATCCATAAAAGGTATTCTTCCATTTGCATACAAAGGTCTCTTTCTGGTATACCTCAAAACCTTGAGGTTTCTCTACATACGCTTATTCCTCAATTTCTCCATGGGAAGAATAGTATTTTACATATAATTGATGTAAACTCCAATCCATGGATACTGCAAGAGATATAATGGCTCATATAGAGGTATATCTGGTTTACTGGAACAAGATGCCATCATAGTTTCCTGCCTCCTTCTCGGAGAACCCTCTAGTTCTAAATCTCTCCTTGTATCTATCGATACTTCCATTGATAAATATTTTTCACAATTTCTCACATACATTGTTCTTCATCACAACTTCCTTCCATTCCTTCTACTTGACTGCTTCTAGTGGGTTCAAACCATGCTGGTAGTCTTATGATTCTTGGTATAATAACTGGTTCAATTGGTTGTTCTGGATTCTCTTTATATCTTGGAATATTCATGTTCTTCAACTTTGGATTCCAAAGAGTCTTCTATAGATTCCATGCCCTTCCTTCCTGAAGATTCCAACTTCTTCCTTTTGTCATAGGAATGTAGATGGACAACCAAGGATACTCAAAGCCTCTTTTCGAATGGATGCTACTTCCAATGAAGAACATAGATAGATACTTCATAGTCTTCAAGGATTATTATTCAATGGATCATATAATTGGGGATTAGATCCCTTATAATACCAAATTCATGCCTAAATGAGAAATATGCATGCTCTTCTTTTGGACCTTTTCAATCAAATCCCTCCATATTAGAGATTCCATGCTTTCGTTTGCATCCTTATTTCTTTTTGTAAAGTGTCATAGGTCTATTCTAGTTTCCTCTTGATTACTGACTTCTTTCTATTCTGAATCCTTTTGGGTTTCTTCAAGTTAGATTCTAATTGCGGTCCATCTAGTAGTTGTTACTTACATGAATTGTCACCAAATTTTGTTAACGTACTTCATCCTTTTCAGATACATTGTTTGAATAGTAGTCATTGTAATGGAAAACCTTATCTTGTTATTCTTCCATAGGTGTTGTTTCATTGGCACTAACCATATTATATTCCAAGAAATAGATACACATGATATGTACATGAACTATGTAAACATGGTATGTACAAGGACTAGGTTACAAAAAAATATTGTTTACCTTGACTAGAAGAAAAAGTTTGCTTCATCATGCTTGACTTTCTTTGAGGGTTCCTTTTCTTTGGAAACTTTTGATTCGTGTGTTTCCTTCCTTTTATTTAACTTGGGACACTGGTTCTTGTAGTGACCATAGTTTTGATAGTTGAAGCATTGTATTTTTTACATATCCCTTTCTTGATTTGGTTTCTTCCTTGAGCCAAAGTTCTTCTTATTCCTGAATTTCTTGAACTTTGTTGTGTAGGATTGATCATCATCTTTCTTTTGGGATTTCTCTTTTGTGCTAATCCTTGATTATTCTTGTGTAGAGAAAGTCCAAAGTTCTTCAAATGTGGGATACTCTGTTCTTGTGTTCATGCTTACGGAAAATGCATCCCATGTCTTGGGAAGGCCATTAAGTACTATACTTACTAGTTCCTTTTCTGAAATGATTTCCTCAATAACTTGTAGTTGATATCTTAACTGAGATATTCTTACAAAGTATGATGTTATAGTGTCATCATTATTCATTTTCATATCACCGAGCTCATTCTTCAGAATCATTACTTGTCCAATATTTTTGACTAAGAAGATGTTAGTTAGGGAATTGTACATATTCTTAGATGAGTCAAGATGCGAAATGTAGGGTATCAAATTGTCCTTTACAGATTCCATGTTGGATCTTGGTTATGAAAGGTTGTGAAGATTAAG
The DNA here is from genome assembly GCA_032191745.1 of Picea mariana. Lineage (NCBI taxonomy): Eukaryota > Viridiplantae > Streptophyta > Pinopsida > Pinales > Pinaceae > Picea > Picea mariana. Next base: position 12,527 of record JASDQU011378344.1, on the reverse strand, counting down.
GAAATAAGTGCAAAGTGCGAACTGCCCGGAAGACAAGTTGACCGAGATTGGGTCGAAGTGACCAAAAGAGTAGAAAAGATGGAGTGAAGTAAGAGAAAGCAAGTCATTGGACGGGGAGAGTGAGGAAGACAGATCAACAAGGAAGATGGATCGTGGATGACTCAACAAGAGGAAAAAAACACCAATAGATGCTTTGGAGCACCTCACAAGAAAGAAGGAAAGACAGGCCGACGAAGCCCTAAAAATGTGGTTCAAGTTGACCTAGGGTTTTAGACACCTAGGGTTTTGGTATTTAGGGTTTTGACACCTAGGTTTCGGCCTAAGGATGTCTGAGAGTCATTGTAATGTATAAATAAAGGTCAAGAGGACCTGGGATGGGTTAGAGAGAGATTATGTATGATGAGTGATTGTTGTTATTGTTGAGAGAGAAGTATTGTGTGGTGAGGGAAGTCTGTGTTGTAAGATCTTCAACTAGGTGTGAAGATCAACCCTGCAGTTGGGTGCATAGAGAGGGGAGAGAGGAGAAGATAAAGAAAGAGAGAGATCTGCAAGCTAAGTGCAAATAGAATTGTATGTTTTCATCTAATATATTATAAGCGCAGTTCTGTGGACGTAGCCCTAGGGAGAGGGTGAACCATGTATATCCTATTGTTATGTGTGATTGATGTTGTGTTCTATTGATCTATGATATACTGTTAATGCAATATTGTGTTAGATATGAGATATAGTTTGCACAATAAGCTTAAGAAAGATAAAGAATAACTAGATTTGTGTGAGCGTGTTGCCCTAGATACTCTTTGCATTTCCTTTAGTTGTAGACACATGTGTCCTGCAACCCCCCTATAGCTACTTCGAGTGAGATTGCATCTTCTTTGCAGGTGTTGTCGAAAGGGCCAATAGCTAGGGCTTGTTGGTGCACTGTTATAACTGAACCCTGGACTTCATAAGTGGATAGAAGAACAAGAGAAGGACTTCACTGAAGCTTAGAATAAGAATCCTAATATTAGTACAAAGGATTGGTTGGGAAGGTATATCTTTACTGATATACACGAGATTTTCTTTGGAGGAATTCATAAGGAGCTATACGAGTGGCTAGCCAGATTAGCAGATACCCAGTTTGAGATCAGACTCAGACCGCCTGTGGTTTGGATGTTGGGGCTGATCAAGAAGGTCAAGAGAGTTGATAACATCATGTCAAGAGTAGTAGATCACTGGTTTAATAGTACCATTGGAGGGTATATCACTGAGTTTGTTATTGATAGAGTAGAATCATATAGCCAAGCAGAGAGATATTTCTTTAAGGGACTGAGAGGAAATTTTTTACACTTCTCGAAGTTGAATATCAAGATGCTATTGCATGAGAAGAACATCCTGAAGATATAGTAGTGGGTCAGATTGAAAAATATAATCTTCAAGAATTCATATAGTGACAATGACACAGAGGTTAGACACATGCATAGTGGGAGAAATTTCAGAGAAGTTCCTTTGGTGGAATTGTTTGAGAAGAATCACGAACCACCAACACAAGAAGAATGGTTCTACAATGGAGACGAAGAAGAGTTGCTAAACAAGGAACATTCAGATTCCTCTAGGGAAGAAGAAGGGAAGACTAGAGAACCTCACCGAGAAGAGTCAGAAACTTCAGGAACTGCGCAGACTGTTGAAGTAAGTACTATTACACCTCCTGTTGTTTTAAGAACATTAAGTAACTAGATTAACCTAAGTTATCAGAACACTCAGAGAACTGGTACAAGCAGTTCAGTGCATACTCAGTCAGGAACCCTAGGAAGATCTATGGAAGATGAGATGAGGTTACCCACCTTTAGGGGAGATGGATCTGAAGATCCCGATCAACATTGGTTCTTATGCGAAGCTGTATGGAGTATTAAGAATGTCACTGACGAAGTTGTTAAGAGATATTAGTTAACTACTACCCTAAGATACTGCGCACTGATCTTGTACATGAAGTTCGTCCAAGGAGTTATCCAGCCGAAAAAAATGAATGAGATCAAGACTATGTTGATTTCATAATTCAAGAAAACCAAGTCGGATTCAGAGTCGCAGTGCATCACAGAGTTGAAAGAAATCAAGAAGAAAGTAGCAGAACCTATTTGGGAGTTTGATCAAAGATTTAAGACCCTGACAGGTCATTTGAGTTTTCAGATTCTGGATGAACAAAATAAAGAATGCTTAATTGTTGCCCTCTTACCACACATCAGAGTCGCTCTGATGCAACAAAATTTTCGCTTCACAAGATGAGGCACTGGAGATCACCATGAAACTATAATCAGCCTCTATGGGAGAGTCCAGTTCAGGTATGAGTCAAATTTTGAGTCATCTAACTAGCTTGTCACTGCAGGTCGAAGATATAAAAAAGGATAAGGGAAAATATAAAAGAGAAGATATTTGGTGTATCATATGCAAATTAGAAGTTCATGATAAGGAGAATTTTCCTCTATTCCATGAGTACTTGGCTTCAGGAGCCCTGAGCCCTTTGAAGCAGGTTACTCTACCTTGGTGTGAGGTATGTAGAAATAGACATCGCCCTAGAGAATGCTATTACATGCAAAAATATGTCCAGACACCTACCAACCTTTATTGCACATTCTGTAAATCTGTGGGACATGATGAGAAAGATTGTAGGGCTTATGACCTATTGCATGAAAGATCAAGAGACACATATAGAATTCAAAGTGAAGTACACCAAAAAGGAAATACTACGCAGTTTAACTCCCCAGGAAGAGGAAAATTCAACCCTCGTGGAAGATTCAAAGGAAGAGGACGAAGAGAAGGCATGGGCCGAGGTCGAGGAAAAATCATTTTTTATAATTGTGCATAGCTAGGTCACTTGGCAAGGGACTATTAGAACCCTTGTACCACTTGCAGTTACTACAACTCATTTGAACATGTCATAGAATATTTTCCTACGATGTTAGCCAAACTTCAGGAAAGACGAGGAGGGAACCAACAAGTACAACTAATCTTAGCAGAATCTCACAGAGTGGATCCTAGATTCATCATTATCACTAGAGGAGGTGCTGCTATAGGAGAAGACAGGGTGACTCCAGGGAATATTACAGAAGAATAAGGAGTTAGAAGAGTTGAGGAGACGACACATGAATTTGATCTAAAGAAAGAGAAGCAGACATTTGAAGAGGCAAGAAAAGAGTTTGGAAGAGATCAGGCTTTTTCATCAAAGGCACAAACAGAAGTGAGAGAATGTGGAATTCCCCTAGATTTTGATCAATCTGCTTCAGCCAGAGAAGGAAAAGAGGTAAGCAGACATATGTAATTCTTATGTACTTGCATTAATTTGATTAAGGATGAAAATGCCATACAAGAAGTACAAAATTTGATCAGATAGTATGAGATAGGAAGGGAAGATCCTCTACTGAATAAAGAAGTACATCAACTATCCAAAAAGAGAAGGAAAAATAAGGAGCTACACCTTAATGCCCAAATTGGAGATTATGATATAGATTATGTGGTCCTCGACTTAGGGTCGAAGGTTAATGTTATGATGAAGAAGACCTGGGAACTGATGAGAAAACCTAAGTTGATCTATTAACCTATCATGCTTAGGATGTCTAATCAGCAAGAAGTAAGCCCCTTCGGTAGGTTAGAGCATGTCCCTGTGGGCAATTATGGGGTAAGAACATTTGTGGAATTCAAGGTGATTGAGATAGTTGATGATAGTTGTCCTTATCTTGTGTTGTTAGGAATTGATTGGGCTTTAAACAATTCCACTATTGTTGACTTAAAGAAAAGAAGAATGACATTTGAAGGTGATGGCCTTTGGGTCATTTCACCTCTGGATCCTGATGAAGTTTGAAGATACACAAAACCCATCAGAGAAGAAGACCGCACATATGAGCTAGAGAATATATATAAATTGACAGCAAGATAACAGGATTACATTAACCCTACAACAGACGAGAATTTGAGTTGGCGAAGTGATAACGCATGCTCATTAGACTCAAAAGAAGCACTAGAGAACTGGCAGAACAAAATGTATGAAGTTTTTGTGCAGAGATGTGCCAGATTGACCAAGGAAGTTCATTGGATTGGCACAAAAGTAAGTAACTTTCCCACATTTGATGGTTTAAATCACTTAGAAATGTTCTTACTGGAATTTGAAGAAGTTGTACTAGTACAAGAGAGATTGTTGGGACTGGATGAGGCTTTTAAAGCTACTCCATCAATATGGTGGGGGACACATAAAAATAACATCACGGACTAGATATGATGTCACACTTTGATGACAGTGCAATTTTTCAGACAAGATTGAAGGATGCGAAGTTATATACACAAGTCAACATTGTTCGAAGGACCATGTGCGAGTTTGCGAGGAGGACTAGAGAAACATTCCTCAAGAACAATGGGTGCATAAATTCATCAATACTCTAGAAACAAAGCCTATCAATTGGTATCTTCAAGCAAAACTGCGCCTCACCACTTCAGATTGGTACGGTATGACTCTAAAATTTATAGCTACATTTTCATTTGAAATCCAATACCCTTCAGTAGATCAAGCTCTACAATTTGTCAGACATAAAGTCTTTGAGGAGGCACCTAGCCTCCCTGTGGAGAAAGAAGAGGATGAATGGGCTGCACCTCTTCAAAAACTTCAAGGATGTTACAATATCAATGTCGATGAAGACGATGATCCTAGGAATTTGAACATCGAAGAAACAGAAGGAAAGAGAGATGTAGAAGGACTAGGATTCAAACTACCTTTCATTGGACAACCAAACAAAATCAAGAGAGTTAATATTGGAATAGAGCAAGCACCTAAGCTTGCTAATGTTGGGGATTACTGGGATGATTCCACCATTGATAAGATCACAAAATTACTAAATGAATATCAGGACTTGTTCCCAACCAAGTTCACTGATATGAAGGGCATAAAAGGGCCCATGGGAGAGATGAAGATCCCCTTGAAACCATATGCAAGGCTAGTCAAGCAGAGTCCCTACAGATTGACTCCCAAATATAAGGAGAAAGTGAAGATTGAATTAGACAGAACGCTGGAAGCAGGAATCATAGAACCTGTTGAAGAGTCAGAGTGGATTAGTCCTATGGTGGTAAAAGATAAGAAGACAAGAGAGATCAATATCTGTGTAGACCTCAGAAATATGAATGATGCATGTTAGCATGACCCATTCCCTACACCATTTACAAACGAAGTGTTAGATAATGTAGGAGGACATGATGTGTATTCCTTTACAGTTGGATTTTCAGGTTATCACCAGATCATGATTGCCAAGGAAGATCGTCATAAGACCACATTTGCAATAGAATAAGGTTCCTACCAGTATACAATGATGCCTTTCAGATTGAAGAATGCATCAACCATGTTTTCCAGGGTGGTGGTCGAAGCATTCAAGGAGTTTCTACATAAATTTTTGGAATCCTATTTTGATGATTGGACTGTTTTTAGCTTATTACAAAATCATATTGAATGTTTAAGACTAATGTTGGATAAGCGCAGGCAATGTTAGATTTCCCTGAATCTGAAGAAGTGCATCTTCTTTTCACCCTTTGGAGTGTTGTTGGGATATATTGTGTGTAAGCATGGGTTGTTGGTAGATCCGTACAAGATTGCCATTATTGTTGATCTACCCCCTCCTACTTCAGTTAGAAAGTTGCACACTGTGTTCGGACATACTGGATACTACAGGAAGCTCATTAAGGGCTATGCACAAATTACAATACCTATGGAGAAGCTTCTGAAGAAATATTGTCAGTTTCAATGGACAGAAGAATGTCAGCAGAGCTTTAACACACTGAAATAGAAAATGGTTACTGCGCCTATTCTGGTTTTCCCAGATTGGAGCAAGGAATTTCATGTGCATATTGATGCATCTTCTATTGCACTAGGAGTAGTTTTAGCACAACCAGGAGTAGGAGATATTGACCACCTGTTAACCTTTGCTAGAAGGAATCTCTCAACAGTTGAGATAAATTACACCACCACTGAGAGAGAAGGTTTAGACATGGTGTACACTCTACATAAGTTTCGTCACTACTTGTTGGGAGGCCACTTTAAGATATTCACTAATCACTCCACATTGAAATACCTAGTCAACAAGCCAGTGTTGGGGGGAATAATATGCATATGGCTACTATTGTTCCAAGAATATGATTTTGAGATTTTGGTCAAGCTAGGGAGAATGAACAAGGGATCTGATCATTTGTCTAGGTTAGAGCATGGAGAGGAACCTACTAGTTTGGAGGATACACTAGTAGATGCACAGTTGTTGGCCATTATAAATATTGATGATCACTTCGCCGAGATAGTCTAGTTCCTGTCAATAAGAATGGAACCTAGTGAATATACAGTCATCCAGAAGAAACAACTGGTGGTGCATGCTGCATATTTTTCACTTATATCCAGACAACTATACAAGATGGGACCTGAGGAGGTCCTAAGGAGATGCGTTATGGAAGCAAAAAGACCACTTATTTTAGCAGAAGCACATGAAGGCATCACAGGAGGACAATACACAGGGAAATAAACAACGCAGAAGGTTCTTAGAGTTGGCCTCTGGTGGCCTACTTTACATAAATATGCCAAGGAATACTATAAAGCCTGTGATGTATGGCAAAGAGTTGGGAAGGCTTCCCAAAGAGATGAGATGCCTTTAGCACCACAACTGACTTTGCATGCATTTGAGAAATGGGCAATTGATTTCATGGGACCCATAAACCCACCAGGGAAGTGCACAAGAGCTAGATACATCATCACTGTGATAAATTATTTGAAAAGATGGGAAGAAGAAAGAGCAGTTAAGGACTGTAGTGCAACTACAGCTGCGCGATTTATATTTGAGGATATCATAACCAGGTTTGGATGCTCGAAGACCCTAATGAGAGATCAAGGCACACACTTTATTAATAATACTATTGAATCTTTGACTCGAGAATTTGGCATCCACCATCTGAAGAGTACTCCTTACTATCCACAAGCGAACGGGACGGTCGAATCTTTCAACAAGATCTTGGAGACAATGCTGATGAAGATTTGTAGTGTGAACATGGATGATTGGGATATGAGAGTACCAACAGTACTATGGGCCTATATAACTAATTGCAAGAAACTAACAATGAAAACTCCCTTTAAGTTGATCTATGGCCTAGAAGTAGTTGTCCCTATGGAATATTTGGTTCCTAGTCTCAGAATTACAACATTCACAGATATGGATGACACTGGTGCTATTCAAGAGAGGCTTGCACAGTTGGTAGAACTAGAAGAAGATCTATTTTTTGCAGGATTCCATCAGTAGGTACAGAAGGAATGAGAAAAGGCCTATCATGATAGGCACACCAAGAAGAAAGCCTTCAAGAAAGGAGATCTGGTATTGGTATACGACAGCAAGTTCATGAAGCATCCAGGGAAGTTCAGGACACATTGGCTTGGGCCATATGAGGTTTCTTTCATTACAGAAGGAGGAGCGACGCAGTTGAAAACTTTGAATGGAGAATGGAAGGAAGCTTTGGTGAATTGGAGTCGCTTGAAATTGTACTACGACAACCAATTGCCTCGCAGCTCCCAGTAGAAGCATGAGAAAAAATGTTTAGGTACCAGGTGCAGTTGAAGCTAGGTACGAGACACATAAAAGACAGTTTTCACAAGGAAAGAAGGGTGGGACAAATCAGAAAGCACAGGTTTCCCCACGCAGTCCGAAGACGAATAAAAACAGAAAGTCCAGACGTGAAGTGCCTTGGGACGAGTCACATGTGAGTGTTGGGGGACTTTTGGCCCTTGGTTATGGAAGGTTGTGAATATTAAGGAAAGAAGTTCAAAGTGTGAACTGCATAGAAGACAAGTTGACTAAGATTGGGTCGAAGTGACCAAAAGAGCAGAAAATATGGAGCGAAGTAAGAGAAAGCAAGTCGTTGGATGGGAAGAGTGAGGAAGAAAAATTAGCAAGGAATATGGATCATGGATGACTCAATAAGTGGAAAAATCCACCAATATATGCTTTGGAGCACCTCACAAGAAAGAAGGAAAGACAGGCTGGCGAATCCCTGAAAATGCGGGTCAAGTTGACCTAGGGTTTTAGACACCTAGGGTTTTGGTATTTAGGGTTTTGACACCTAGGTTTCGGCCTAAGGATGTTCGAGAGTCATTGTAATGTATAAATAAAGGTTAAGAGGACCTGGGATGGGTTAGAGAGAGATTATGTATGATGAATGATTGATGTTATTGTTGAGAGAGAAGTATTGTGTGGTGAGGGAAGTCTGTGTTGTAAGATCTTCAGCTGGGTGAGAAGATCAACCCAGTTGGGTGCACAGGGAGGGGAGAGAGGAGAAGATAAAGAAAGAGAGAGACCTGCAAGCTAAGTGCAGATAGAATTGTATGCTTTCATCTAATATATTATAAGCGTAGTTCTGTGGACGTAGCCCTAGGAAGAGGGTGAACCACGTATATCCTATTTTCATGTGTGATTAATGTTGTGTTCTATTGATTTATGATATACTGTTAATGCAATATTGTGTTATATTTGAGATATAGTTTGTGCAGTAGGCTTAAGAAAGATAAAGAATAACTAGATCTACAAGATTTTGGGATTTTCATTTACAAGATTTTGTTTCTTTGCTGCAAACCTGGTGAATGGTTTTCTGGGTTTTGTCACTTTTACTTATTCAGAAGGGAAAATGATATTTTTACCTTTTATCTTACTTCTTCTACTATCAGGGGTCTTCTCAATGTCTACAGCTATTTCAACACCCTAAAATGGCCTTTTAACCTTTTTTATGGATTCTTTGCTGAGAGAAATATTGGTTGCAGTATCAGGGGTTTCAATCACAATGGGATGCTCTTTTTTATCTCCTTTTTTTCCTTTTCAAACTACTAGAGACAGATTTAGTACTTGTATAAGGAGTACTACCTTTGGATGGTGGGGAATTAACAATTTCAACACAAAATCTTGATGAAACCAAAAATGAATTCCATTCTCTTTTTGTTTTCTTAATTTCTTCAAGGAACAACAGTTTAATGAGACTGGAGTGAAAAAGACTAGGCTCAACTTGATTTGACTTATCTTGTACTTTATCAACCATTTTTCCCAAATTCCTAGAAAGATGATATGAGAGGTTTAGAGATTTCTTACTTGTAAAGTGCATGAGAAGCATAATATGATACATTTATACCTTGTTGAAATGCCCTTCGCATGTGAAATATCTCTGTGTTACCCTCAACAACTTATCATGGTGTTCAAGCATGTAATTTCTAGGCACTCCTTTTGACATGTTCTCATTTTGAAATTATGCTTTAAAATAGTCATTACAATAGGATGAATTTAAAGGTGTTCCCTTGAAACACCTTTCACCTTACATGGGTATCCCTGTTGTTGAGGAAATTATTTTTCAGTGACTTGAATCTCCAATGATCTAACCTTTGTCTTGGTCCCTTCAAAATTTAGGGAAAATTGCTTTTCCACCTCCACGTTTCCTCCCTGTAGATTTTCACAAAATGTTTTCTTTTCCACCTCCACGTTTCCTCCCTGTAGATTTTCACAAAATGTAAGTCATCCTACTGCAATGAAGGATTCTATGAATATAGGATTTGAGTCCAACAAATGCAAACCTTGAGGTTCTAATATTACTTTGTCACCTCCATTTTGTACCTTCTTCTTATCCTTGTTCTATTTGTGAAGATTTATGAGATGATGATGGGTGCAAAGGATATCAGAGCTTAGACAGAATGTAGAGAAATACCTGGTGTATTAGGGTTTAGTTGGAAAATAGGGTTACAAGGTTTTAGCAGCATGGATTTTGCAGTGAATGAGAGGGCACAACTTTGGCAGAAAATTAAGGTATTAGCACCCGAGGAAAATGAAACAACAAATAGAGTTTCAAGGGTGTCAAATGATAGAGAAGGTTTTTAGGAGCTTAACAACAAGTTGAGTTGATCCAACAATTTCACAGCATACAAGAAATTTCATAGCGTGTGTGGTTTTGCAACAACTGTGAGGAGTTTCACAAAAATTGTCACAGTTTCACAGCAAGATTAGAAATTCAATAATTCAAAAGGGGAAACTTCTCATGAATTATAAAACTTGATTTACTGTTGAAAAGTCAACAAGAAACATGTGTCTAATTTACTTTTCCCTTAAATAAATTGGACAGTAAATATTAATCTATTATCTCATTTATAATTGAGTGAGTTGGAATTGTAACAGAATTATAAGTGTAGTTAAGTGAGTTAAGCTTAGTTGTACTAGTTGTAACTAAACTTGCACTAGTGAGAGTTCAGTGAATTAATTATTCATTAATTCACAATCAGTGAACTCACTTGCAATTGATGATTCACCACGGTTAACTACATGCATGTCAAATCCAGTGGAGACCCAATTGAGATAACAGGTGAAAGAGACAATTTGGCTATCAGTTGTTATTTGATCACACATGTAGTGGATATGCTCATGAGCATGTGAAAACTAGGTAATTCGAATTCATTGTGAGAACTCTAATTGCAGGGATTGTGCAGAAGAGGCAAGCTATCTAGACACAGAGAATTGGCACATGTATTTGTTGATTTGTGTATGACAGTGTGAGCTGATTGTATTGTACTGAGAGCTATTGGATTAGAGTTTTGTATGAGATTGTTTCTTGATTCATGATATACATAATATATGATAGTGGGGTTTTTAGCTTTACGCTTTCCCAGTAAAAATTCATTGTTATGTGTTCTTGATATTTCACTTTGTGATCCTGGTTTAATTCTCCACAAGAATAATAGTAGAAGTGATTCTATATTTAACAGTGGCTTATAATTGTTAGATCAAGAGAATTGCAGGAAATACTTAATTTGTATTGAAATTTCTACATGGTATCAGAGCCATGGAGGCCACGAAGCCACGGAAGTGAGGTGTGAAAAAAATAGTATTTTCGTAGGTCCCGTCTTTGGCAGGGTGCGAACCTTAGTACTGGAAACTATGCACATTTCTGGGAGAAGAAATTCTCGCACCCTACTCAAAGGAGAGGTGCGAACTTCATTGAGATTCTTGCATGTTGCTTAAGGGAGAAGTGTGAACTTCCCTCACCCCACAGTGAAGTACAGTGCAAAATTCCCCAAAAGGTTCGCAGGCTATACACTAGCAAGGTGTGAACTTCCTCAGAGAGTTCACAGGCTAGACTGGTAAGGTGTGAACTTCCCTCAGGCTGCTCTCAGGTGGGGTGCGAACCTCCCAGGGCAAGAGGAATTGTAGCAATTGAGTTTTGTGGTTGGATAACATTCGAATTTGCAGGATTTTCTTGGTGTGACGGTTGATTCAAGATCGAAATGACTTTCAATGGCTTAAGGTTGGAGTATGCACTCGAGGGCATCTTGAACTACATTGCTTTGAAGGACAGGATGGAAGTAGTACTTGAAGACAATGGCTTGAAGGAATACATTGACAAAGATGTTCCTAAGTCGGATGTGACAGACACTGCAAATCTTGATGCATGGCAAAAGAAAGTGGCAAAGGCGAGCAGGATTCTATTAGAGGGAGTACAGGACCACATTGTTTCAAGTCTCCATGGGAAAACCACACCACATGCAATGTGGAAGGTTTTGACGGATTTGTTCCAAAATAGTAGCGACCATAGGAAATTGGCTCTCAAAGATAAACTCTAGAAGATCATGATGGAGAAGGGCGACACCATTCCAAAATATCTTACAAAGTTTGTCCAATGTCAAGATGAGCTTGAAAGTGTGGGAATAACAGTCGCCGTTGATGATTTTGTGAGCTTAGCTCTCCTAGAACTTCCCAAGAGTTGGCACAATTATCAAGACTCTGTCAATGGAATGGAAAAATTACTAGATTGGGAACGACTATGGTCGGATCTAGTGCAAGAGGAGTTCAGGCGGAACACCAGAGATGGATCTTCATCAAAGCGTGATGATGAAGAGGATTGTGCTTTAACTGCCAAGGCAAGGAAAGGTAAATGGAAGAAATTCCATTCAAAATCTGAGTCTAAAGTTAAGAAGCTGGATTTGTCCAAAGTGAAGTGTTTTCACTGTCACAAACATGGGCATCTCGCTACTAACTGTCTGCAGAAAAGGAAGAACAAGACAGTTGCTGGAGTTGCAACTGGTGAGGCTCTTGTTTCGCAATTTGAACTTGACTTCGATTTGATCACATGCATGGATTCAAGTGCATCGATATCGATGTGGTATTTATATAGTGGCACTTCTTTCCACATGATGGGAGATAAAGATTCTTTCATTGAATTGGTGGAGAAATATCTCAGAATGCATATAGATATGGGTGACGATGGACTATACAGTGCGACTGGTATTGGTACCATTACCTTTCAGAGGGAGTCAGGTAAACCATTTCAATTGAAAACTGTTATGCATGTTCCAGGACTGAAGAAAAACCTGTTCTCAGTCGCAATGTTGGAGGACAGAGGCTATGATGTTTTTTTTAGCAGTGGAAAAGCCTACCTACGACATAAAGCAACAGGTCAAGTAAAGAAGATAGGGATTCAAGTTAAGAATCTCTACATGTTGGAGGTAGATGGCTACGGTGCCA
>JASDQU011378341.1:3955-24027 GCA_032191745.1 Picea mariana | reverse complement strand
TTTGATGGGAAAAAAGAAGCAAGCATCCAATTAATAGAAAGAAAATGGACTTGAAAAAAATTGTGATAAAGGAGCATCATAAAGAAGAAGATATGAAATCAAATATTCAGAGTGAAAAAACATGTACATGTGACAAATCATTTTACCAAATTCAAAGCCAATATTGGGAATGGGACAAATAATTATGTTGAATGTGTAGCCTTGAGAGAATTATTAAAATTGGTCATAAGCAAGGATGTTCAACATAGGGCATTTTTTAGGGGAGAATTATAGCCAAAAGGAAAAAATTTAGAGTAATTTTTTAAGGTCGCAAAATATTTTATATTATTTAAATATATTATATTTATCCTTATCTCAAAACCCTAATACTATTTTCAGATATAAATAGCCAAACAATATATTGGATGATGAATCATATTCACCTATTTTCAAGGGGAAAAGAGAAATTTGAAATCATATTCTTATATTTTTAAGGAAAGGGGACACATTTTCACCATTGCTAAGGGTTGTGTTGAAAAACAAATCCATGGATATTTTTTTAAGGTAAAATATAGTTAAAATGTGAAATTTTAGGATTTTTTTTGTTATGAACCAAAGGGGGATATTAGGGTCATATTATATGCATTTAACCCTATATATTCCCCCTTTGGGTCATAACAAAACTCTTTAAACAATAGGAGAACCTCCTCCATATAACCAAATACATTTATACATCACAATTCACATGTTTCCAATAATGAATACATTATCTCTATATATACCTATTGACACCCACACATGAGGCCCCTTTACTATTAGGTCGACCCTATTACATATATATTTACACATTATATGTACATTTAACCCCGTATATTCCCCCCCTTGGGGTCATATCATATACATTTAACCCTATATATTCCCCCTTTGGGTCATAACATTTTTTAGGTTGGACTAATTTTTTATATTAAAATAATTTCTTTAATATTGGACATATTATGGTATATTCAATAGTATTTTAGAAGTAATATTTGTATCTAGATTTCCTTTTATTAGTTTTATCAAGCACTATGGAGAGAACAAAAGTAGGTCAAGTGTTGTGCCTAGTTTTCCTTCAGTAAGTGCTCACTACTGATAGAAAATTAGGTTCCATGCTTAATCCATTTTTTTCTTGTTTTTATTTAATTTTATGGGTGTATCTCTCTTTGCATTATATTAAGATCTAATACTCATTTTATTGTTTCATATACTATGTAAAACCCTAATTTGATACTTTGATCTCGTTTTTCTAAGTTCTTGTTGTTATAGCGTGGGGTTAAGAATGTTTTATGGTATATCAAGATCTAATACTCAATTTATCATTTCATATACTATGTAAAACACTGATTTGATACTAGATCTATCTTTTTAAGTTATTTCCATTATGGTTTGCAGTCCATCTAGGGTGCTAACTTTCTTTAGAGCCTATGTAACCCTTGTTGTTCTCCGTTTGTTCATAAGAAATATTACAAAGACGTAAACCAGTCTTCCAATTACATCAATAAGCATACATCTTACTTCAATGTTAGAGTATTGAAGTTTTTTATCATGTTAAAGGATTATTAAATGATCATTTTATTTTCATTCCTGACAGGGTATTGAGTTATTTATTGCATTTTTTTTAATTAATGAAAGATTAGATCAATGTCTCTCAAAGGACAGGTATTAAATTATTTATTGCATTGTTTTTATTCATGAAGGATTAGATCAATGTCTCTCAAAGGATGGAGGACATCTTTGGAGCCAAAACTCAGAATTGACTATGACAAGTGTACTTAAATAGACCATGAAAATTTGTACATGATTGTCTAGTATGGATATACTTGGTGATTTATATATAGTATAACTTTTAATATAAATAGAAATTTTAGGTGAGGGGAATATTTATGTTTACATGCTACAAAATATTTCAAATATTATAGAGTGAGTGTATCACAATTTCCCAACTCTAGAAAAGTCTTAATTATATATTTTTCTAATATGGTTGAGTTGTGCTCATTGGTGAGAATTCAATACACCCAATTTACATAATTTTGTCATTTTCAAGACCATAATGTTGATATGTGGTTTAACTCGTGTAGATTGATGAAAATTTATTAACAACGTAAATCTATCTTAGATTAAGATTTATAAGCGAAAGGGTCAAATCCCTTGAAGTGAAAACCTTCCCTCAAGTTTAACACTTTCAAATAAATTTGTATTGGAATGATTTGATCCCTCTCATCATAAGTTTAGAGCTAAGATAGATTTAGGCTAATTGTATTGAATTGATTCATTTTGTGTGTTGTTTGCTATTATTATTTATGTGCAATTTATTTATTTTTATTACAACTTATTATTTAAAAAAAATATTGCATTTAATTCATTTATGTCAATATGTCATATCAATTGTAAGTGTGAATGCGGACATAAACAACTAATATATCAATAAAAAGACATTCTCAAACATTTTGTCAATCTACTAAACAATAACTTGTAATTATGAACCATACTTCTTCAATTTCTTAACAATTTGTTCAAATTTTACTAAAATTATATTTGATGTTATTGTTAATATCCAACTATGAATGTTTGTGTTAGTTGTTTCCGAATTTGCAGAATGAGTTCTTTCACAATTTCACTTGCTCAACTAGTTTTGCACTTTATTTCATGAGGAAGAAATCTTGTAGTTTAATCATATAAATCTTATTCTAAATGGAAATTGTGAGCATTAATTGATCGCTTTCATTCATCATCGTGTGATGGATATACATGAAAAATAGATTTAAAAAAAAAAAAAAACTATTTGTAGCACTCTACAAACAAAATAGTCTAGTTCTATCAAACTCTGAGCAATTCCCAAATATGATAGGAATTAACAAGAAGTATACAAATTTATATACTCAAACATTCCACCCAATGCTACATACATGTGAAATGCATTATTTAAGATATATTCAAATTAGATAATAGGAGCCAAGTGTGTATGTCAACAATTATGAAATTACAGGATGGGACTAGTACTACACAATCATGAAATGAAAGGCTAGGTCTACTACTGCACACAAGGACACATGAGGGGATTACATGCAAGATAGAAACAATGATAATGTTGACATTGTGCTTGGGAAGTTTTTATAATAATAATTTTAATATGTTAATGTTTAAATAATGATCGTAAAAAACCTTAATGTATAGATTGTTGATTTCATAATTTCATAATGACACCAAGAGGGTTGAAGATGAAAAGCACTTTCTCCTAGAATGCCCTATGTATACCCAAATTAGATCCCAATTTCCAAATATTTGTCACAATACTAACCTTCCTAACCTTCTAAGTCATCAAAAATTTAGTGATCTTGGAACATTTCTCTTAATGCTTTTCAAGCATCGAGAAAACATTTGAAAGAAATCCAAGTAATCTCTTGCTTTTCTTAACGTACGTAGACCAATTTTGGTCTCAATGGATGCTAACCATCATCATCATCATCATCATCATTTATATATATTTATATATAAAAATATTCAAAGAATGAAAAAAATTATATTTCATGAAAAATAGATGTACATATTAGCATTCATTGCTATAGCTAAATTGTCCATTATATTTGCACTCATTACAGTTCATTAACTATCTTACAAAATTCACTTTCCAGCTATTCCTTTCCATACCTTCTTCTTTTCTTAACAGTATTCATCACTGATATTTCAAAAACTCAAAAAACATATTACATAGGACGTTCTTATAATATGATATTAAACTCATTGATAAAATCGTCATCATGAAACTCTTGCATAAAAAAATCCCCATCGTCCATCTCCAACGCCTCCTTGGATAACAATTCAGCCTCTCCATTTAATTTGCGCAAAATATACTTACAATTGAAAAAGTCCATGTTTGTGAAGTCTCTTATTTAACACATTAGAGGGAGCAGTATTTTGACTTGGCAACGTGTTGAACCATTTATCCAATCTATTACCACTAGGGAGTCACCAAAAACTCGAAGTTTTCGTATTTGTAAGCAATCTGCCTGAAACAACAGAGCCCAAAGAGTCGACAACTCTGCTTTGTTGTTTGTGCCAAGTCCGTGAGCGTATCAGATTATTTAATGATGATTTTTATTGATGTATAACTTTTCCCCAACTCCACATTTTGTAGGGTGTCCCTAACAGGCCCCGTTGAAAAACCCCCAAGGCACCCCTTCTAGAATCGATTGCATAATTGGAATTATGGGTTTCTTCACTTTTTGAACTGGTTTGTGTTCACCCACTAGCTTGATGACCAATCCAGCCACCACCTCTACACAAATGACTCTATTTTGTAAAATGACACTATTGTGTGCCCACCAGAGAAAATGAACAAAGAAAGAGGCAGTAGAGATGTAAATTTTGATCTCTGATTTTTCTTTCCACCTTTTTACCCATGCTGATAACATATCTCTTAGACGCATACCACGTAAATTTATTTCTTTTTCAATGGAGTCTCATACCAACTGTGCATATGGGAATTCGATAAAAGAGTGTTGTACCATATCATCATTGAAATTACAAAGAGAGCATCGATTGGGAAGAATTTTGCATTTGATCGGAACCATATGGTCCCAAATGAACTTCCACCACCAAATTACCTCCCCTTCAAACACTTCCTCTGCTAACACCTTGTACTCTAACTTTTCAGAGAAGATTCCACATTTATCATCCCCTGACCATAAGAGAGATTCCTCTACCTCTTCATTAAGAAGAATAAAATTTGATATAAGAACTGCAACATAAGTTTTCCATATTTCCACCTCGACACCTTCCAGCTCCATCATTTCAACACTCTTCCATTTGATTCTTCCTATCCTTCCCACGCCCTCTATTGAGGAGTCCTTTAACAAGAAAACCCCTTGATTATGAAACATGTTTAACATAGAAAATGGAAACTTGAAAGCATTTCCATATCCTAACCACAGATCTTCCCCTAATCTTACTTGTCTACCGTTTCCAACACTCCAAATCAAGTAATTTCCCACTAATGGAAATTCCTCGATAAGATCTTTCCACACTATCGAAAAATTTTGTGTGTTCTTTCTTGGCTTCCTTATCCAATCAATTTTATTCCTCCCTTGTAAGTATTTTGAAGACAAAACTCTGCCTGCCCCACAACACCCTGTAAGTATTTTGAAGATTGAACTCTACCCCACAACATATCATTGTGGATGAAGCTACACATACTCTTTGTTGCTAACGCTTTACTAAACCATATCAAATTTTTTACGCCCCATCCGCCCAGAACCTTTGGCATAGCCAACTTTGACCATCTAACCAAAGGATAACTCTTCTTTTCTGCATTTCCATCCCATAGAAAATGAAAACAAATTTTCCTAATTTTATGAATGATGCCTTTTGGTATTTTGGCTATTGAGGCCTAAAATACAAGTATACTATTCAGTACTGAGTTCAATAGGACCAGTCTTCCTCCTCGTGATAACCATAGATGTGCCCAAAAAGAAATTATCTTCTGGATTTTAGTAAAGAACCATAACCAATCACTAAATAGATAATCATTGGTTTTTAGATGGAAACCCAAATACTTGATTCCTTCTTCTAGTGGTCGTTGTGTGAAGAAAAATCATTCGTTCAATTCCTATGCGTCTTTCTCCTTTAACCCATTTACTAGAACAACAGACTTGTGCTGATTTATTTACATCCTTCTAGAAGTACAAAAAATATCAAGAATGTTTTTAAAAACTTTAAATTCCTCGAGAGTTCCTGCACCAAACAAGATAATGTTATCAACAAAAATAATATGGGAAAGAATTTTTGAATCAGTGATCCTTATGCCTTTTAAAAACCATCTCGCCTCTCCTCTTTGATCAAAATACTTAACCCATCTGCAATGAGTAGAAACAATAATGGAGACAGGGGACACCCTTGTCTTAGACCATGGGAGGATCGAAATCAAGGAGAAGGAACTCCATTTATCAGAACGACAAAGGAAGGATTTTCTACACATCCCATTATCCAGTTTGACATTTCTAAATTCATCCCAATTTGAATCAAAGAGAGTCTTATGAAATCCCAATTAGCTTTGTCATAGGCTTTATATAGGTCAAGTTTCATGACAAATGAGGGAATCTTTTTCATTTTTACAGAATGGAGGACTTCTTGAGTGAGGGAAACGAGATCATGGATTTTTCGATTGTAAAGGAAGCCATATTGTTCTTCCGTAATGGAATCACTGAAAATATCCTTCAATCTACAGGAAATGATTTTAGTGATGAGTTAGTAAATTAGATTGCAACATGAAATGGACCAAAAATCCTCAAAAGATGAGGACGATTGATATTTGGGTATAAGTTCTAGGTTAGTGGAATTGAAAGAGTTCCATACTTTTCCCATCATTTTCGATTCATTGACCACTTTTAGCAGATATCCTTTAAATAGGTTGTAGAATCCTATAAAAAAATTCAACAATGAGCCCATCAGGGCCTAGGATTTTTCATTTTTGAAAAGAAGATAAGACTTGAAACATTTATTTTTCGACTATCTCTTCTTGTAGAGAAATGTTCATTTCATTTGTAATGGTGGAAGGAAAGAGAGATGCCACCTTTAGTATTTCAACTATTGGACAGCCCACAGGTTCCTTGGAAAGGATGGAAAAGAAAGATTTTACAGCCTCAACAATCTTATTGTGACCTGTTACCATTTGTTCGTTTAAGTCTTTAATTTCCCATATTGATTTTTTCATTCTATGGAATATAGTAAACTTATGGAAAAAAATTGTATTGTTGTATCCTTCTTGTATTCGAATGGCTCTACTTTTTGTCTCCATTTCGATTCCTCATTTCTAAGCAGCTCATTGATCCGGATTATTTTCAGCATGAAATGAGAGTGGAGATATAAATAAATGTACAAAGATATATCATATATCCAATAATATAATAGAGATATATCATATATATAACCATAAACACAGAGATACAGTAATACACAATTTCTATTAATGAGTGAAATGTACAAAACTGTAGAAATACAGAGTAAAAGACTCGCTAGAATGGTGGTAGCTTATCTCTGAGAAGAGATGTGATGAATACGCTCATTCGAAAGAAGATGGTGGTTACAATGAGGCTCCAAAGTCCCTTTTAACATAAAGAAAATGAAAAATCCTATCCCCGGAAGTTGAAAAGCCAATAGTTTTGTGGACCTCGTTTTGGGTAGTTTGTTGTATCAACTTCCCGGGGGCATAAATTTGGCATACGATCTATGTTTGGGGTGCACGATAGCTCGTTGGAAAGGTATTGACGACGAGATTTATTTCACAGCCTCAATGAGAGCCTTTTTCTATCATTTAATTTCTTGATCGTGAAAAAACATTGCTTAGGCCCTCAAAATGGTCCTGAAAGTTTGGGACCCAAAAAACTGCTAAAAATAGTAAATTGCCAACAAATTGTTTTGATCCAGTTGGAATAGATGGGTGGCCACTGATATCTACAGGGATCACTCTTGATTTTTTACTAAAAGCTCCTTTATAGATTTTTCTTATTCACGTTTTAAAGAGTCCACTGCTCAATCTATCATAAGACCTCCTAACCTTATTTCCACTTCAACTAAAGCCTCCTATTTTTTCCTATATTTTTTTTCCCACATGGAATTTGCTTTCGTCATTTTTCCAATATTCTCCTAAAATTGTTGCATAAATGATGTACCTAATTCTTTGAATAAATGAATCCAAGATTCCTTGACCAACTTGCAGTAGTCTTCCTCTTTGAGCTAGTCGTTGTTGAATTACAATGGAACTCCTCTTGAAGGACCTGAATTTACAGCTTCAAAAACAATTGGCATATGATTAGAAAAACCCCTAATGACAAACCTTGAAGACATCGACCATTGGTTCTCAATTAAACCTTTGAAAATCAAGAAGTGATCGATCCTTTTTTCCACCAACCCTATCCATTTTATGCCATTGCTCTAGGTATGTGATAGCTTCTTCGGTTCCATATCTAATAGATTTTGTTTTTCCAACCAGCTAGCAAAGTATCCCTCCAATGAATCTTGTTTTGGATGTTGATCCCAAATATCCTTTAAGGACATAATGAAGTTCAAATCACCCCCCGGGATCATATCTCCATCCTTGAAAAAATTAACATTGCTTTAATTTTCCCAATATATGTTGTGATTTATATATGGCCCACACACATTGCAAATTTTGACTTCGGAGTCTAACAATCTATCCTTAATATGCACCATTATACATGAGGGAAATATTTTAAGTTTCTATCATCTTAACCTATGGACTGCATGCAATAATCAACCCTCTTGATTGTCCATCTGCGTCAATGGAACATAAATGTCATCCCTTTAGCGAGGTCCTGAAAATTTCATCCGCCTTGATTCCATTGCACATCATCTCTTGCATTAATACTATATCCGGTATAACCACCTCACATAGATTCTTTAGGGCCAATAATTTTGGGGTGCCCCCTACCCCTCATGAATTTTGTTGAATTATTGTAACTTTGAAGNCATTATTGTATAGATCAAATCCCCTTTTGTGGATTGATCAAGTCGGGTATTGTATAAAATCAAATCCCCTCTTGTG
The DNA here is from genome assembly GCA_032191745.1 of Picea mariana. Classification (NCBI taxonomy): domain Eukaryota; kingdom Viridiplantae; phylum Streptophyta; class Pinopsida; order Pinales; family Pinaceae; genus Picea; species Picea mariana. The sequence goes on along the minus strand of JASDQU011378341.1, from coordinate 15,449 downwards.
GATTGGTCAACATGTATTTGTATGGTGGTATTTGTAAATTTGGCCCCTAGTAATTGTAAAGTGGTTTTAGCCACTTCTAGGAGAAATCGGCTCCACCAAGTGAAGAGTCACAACCCTAGTGCCACCTCACAACTTGTATTTATATGTGACGATGGTGTCACATTTGAACACACTCACCACACTAGCTCTGCAAATATGAAGAAGTGTGAAAGTCTTGAGGGAGTAGTTGTTGCAACTGGGGGTTACATCAAGGAGGGATCTTGGTCTATGTATTAGTATTTATTGGTTAAGTGGTGCGCTACTCTTCCTAGTGAAGGAGTAGAGGAGGATCTTTTGTTCGGTCTTTCGTCTATCTATATTGAGGAAGTTTTTTCTAGGTTTTCTCCCCCGTGAGGGTTTCTCAGGATAATCTATGTGTCTCTATTGTTTCTGTGATTGCCTCTCTTTCAGTGATCTTATTTATGCAGATAATGTGTTAAATGATTATAATAATAAAGAAGAACCCTAACTTATGTTGGAAAAATAACTGAGAGGGGGGGGTGAATCAGTTATATATATATAAGCTTGAAACTTTTCATGTTCTTTTCTGAATCTTTCTACATTATTATTTATATATATTTTATCAATCACACAGAATACACAGAGACACTGATTTTCATGAGGAAACCCATAAATGGAGAAAACCTTTTCTTCTTAGGATGTCAATCAAGCTCCAACTTTCATGTACACCACAGTCTTTGAACACCAACTCAAATATGAGGCTACAACCTCTAATAGCAAGCTACAACTTGCAGAGAGCACCAACTCTCATATTTCTCTAGCACCAACTAGATGGGAGCACCAACTCCCAGGTTTCTCTAGCACCAACTAGATGGAAGCACCAACTCCCAGAATATCTTCTAGTACCAACTATAATTTAGAGGACTACAATCCTCCCTAGCACCACCCTACCACCCTTATTGAATCTTACAAAACTTACTTACTTGATCTGTCTCTGATATGATTTGTTACTGCTCAATGTCTCCTCTACCTTCTTCAGCTTCTATGCTCTATTCCACTTCTGCATATTTATGTTTTTATGCTCTACAACTCCACTGCACTCTTATTCGTCTATGCTCCGCTCTTTCTCCTCCTGCGCACCACTGCATCTTTGTTTAGCTTTTCTTTTGCGTTTTATGCTCTGTGCTCCATTTGCATTCTATGCACTGCGCCTCTTTTGTGCTCTTCATATCATGTGCTTATCCTCCTTCTACCCACATGAATAACTATGAAAAAACTCCCTCTCTTCTCTTTTCTGCATATTTTTATCATGTTGAGTCCTTTACCAGATAATACTCGCAACTCTTCGTCTTCTCTGGAGGTTATCCTAAGTCTATTCGTCATCAATGGAAGTTATCCTGAGATTCTTTGGCTTCTCTGGAAGTGCGACCCTTTGTCTTCTTTGTTACAGTTGAGCTTATTCTCTCTATTACAGTTATAGTTGATCTTCTATGACAATTATAGGAGGTCTTCTCGAATTTTATCCATGTGAACAAGCACCGGGCGCAACGTTCCTCTCCACATGACCACTGGCTATGGCCACACGCCAACCAAAAAGACGTTACGCAACTTCACACTTCAGATGTTCTGCTACGAATCACCCTGACTCTCCCAACTACCGATCTCTGAGCTAGAGCCTAGGGATGCTAACTCCTTCCCCTATTCTTCGTTGATGTGACCTCTGTCTATGACCACACGCCAATCAAAAAGGCGTTTGTTACTTCGTGTTTCAGATATTCTTTTGTGAGTCACCTTGATTCTCCCAAATACTGAAACTCCAAGGTAGAGCCTAGTGACGCTAGCTCCTTCCCCTATTCTCTGATGATGTGACCACTGGTTGTGACTTGGGGACAAGCACTTCAGGATTCACGTTTCGCGAACTCGTGAGTTATCTCTCCTCCATTCTTTGAAGTCCGAACTCTCGAAGTTTGAACTTTGTTGTGTCAGATCAACGGTCCACAACCCTCTGTGATCTGATGGCCCAGATCTTCTCTTCGCACTTCAGGACTTTTCATTTCACAATGTCGGAAGTCAGATCAATGTTCCACGACCCTCTGTGATCCGACGGATCAGATCTCCTCTTCGCGATTCGCGACTTCGTGTTTCACGACTTCGCGATGGCTGCGGATTGCTCAACGTAGTTCTTCCGATTCATGATTCTGTGGATCTTCTTATCTGCTGGCATGTGTCCCTCCCAGCACCAACGGCTAGGATTGCCTCGCGATTTCGAACTTCATGAATTTCCACTCTTTTCCTTGCAAATAAAAGAATTAAATCCCATGCACTTACCTCTGGATCCAACGACGGTTGGTCCACACACTCAGATCTAACACCTAAGATCTATTATCCTCCTGTGTGCTCTTCTGAGTGTCAGGACTCTGATCCAACGGTCCAGATTCTTCACAATGCTCGATCCGACGGCCATTGTCGCTCCTCCTCCTGAGCTTATGATTTCTTTCGACTTAAAAGATTTTCTAAGTATTCAAAGTTTCGGCCTCCAAACCTTCTCCTGTGAAACCGTTTGAAAGGTCTTGTCTTCTATTTTCCTCCTGAGCTCTGTCTTCATAAAAGAGGACTTCTTCTAGTGTTATCGTCATTATTTTCTTGTTTTCCATCATCGTTGTTGTTCTTGCCATCAATGACAAGCACAATCTTCCTGTAAACATGCCAACAATCTCCCCCTTTGGAATTGATGGAAACCCTAAAAGGCTACACTATTTTGCTTAGACCTCCAACTATAGCATCTAGACCACACCTTTTTCTCCCCCTTTGACATCAATGTCAAAGAAAAATGAGAGTGATTCTGTTCTCCCCCTTATCAGAGATACAATAAGCACTCTCCCCCTGATTAGATATACTATGAGCACTCTCCCCCTGATCAGATAGACTATTTTAACTTGATAACAAGGTCACGCCCAACTTCTGGCGTAGCTACTCAAACTGAGATTTTACAAGCGGTTTAGTGAAGATATCAACAATCTCATCTTTGGATGGAATATAATGCAAATAAACAACAATGTTTATTACCTGTTCCCTCAAGAAGTGATACTTGATGGGTGTATGCTTGGTCTTGGAATGAAATACAGGATTCTTTGACACACTAATTGCACTAGTATTATCACAATGAATTGGTGTAAGGTAGCTAGAGAGGTAGTGGGGGGGCCCAGAGGGCCCATAGTGATAATAGTGGAGGCCATTTAATGTAAGGTGGACTAGGTCCACTATATTATTAAATAAGGCCCACTATGGTAGTTAGATATAATAAATGGGTAGTTAGATATAATAAATGTAAGAGGACTTCTTAGAAGGTTCTACTTCTAGAAGATTCCTCCTCTATAATGTTCTTAGGTGATGGTAGAACTATATAAAGGGGTTCAAGCAATGTAATGGGACATGAAAATAAATATTGTATTTTGGAGCTGAAGCTCATTAGGAGGTTTCCCCCTCGAAGAGGCAAGTGAACAGGAGAGGATCCCTTCCATAATAGGATCCATTGTATGGTGTTGCCCTACCACAAGGGTTTTGATAGTAATACAAGAGATTTTGCATATTGTTCTTCTATATTTATTTTGGTGCTTTTATATTCATTTATTTGGATCTTAACAAGTGGTATCAGAGCACTTTCCTTGGTAGACATTGTGGGCAAATATTTTTATTTTTGCAGATTTTTTTTCGGAGAAGAAAAAACAGGGCCGCGACATTCCAAAAGTTTTTGGTATATTATGTGTAAAATTTGTATAAAAAGGTTGTATATCTGATTTCCTCTCATAAAAAAACCTAAGTTGAAGAAACAAATCGTCTGAAACGGAGTTCGGGAAGTCAAGATATTGAAGTTTTAAAATCTGCAATTTTTCAGGGTTTTTTCGTGGACGGCGACACGATTTTTTTTATTTTTGTAGCAGATGGAGGCCGAATTTTCCCCAAAAAATTACAGATCTGAGTTCCTCTCACAATTTCACCCTATTTCAAAAAACAAATCAGTTGAAACGGAGTCTAGGAAGTAAAGTTATGATCATTTTAAATTCAGCAGTTTTTTAGGGGTTTTCTGGAAAATGTCGCGATTTTCTGCAGTAATTTATTGTTCCTTTTTTTGGGTTTTTTCGTGATGGTGGTGGGACTGCAGATTTCATAGGGTGCTCAGATGGTTATTTCTTCTCAAAACCCTCAAAGAAATTCTACATATTACTGAAGCATTCAAAGCCCAATGGTGTGGCACATTGCATGACAGATTCCATGACCTTACAGATGGCCTCAATGCTAGTTTTCGTAGTATTCAAGATTCATTGGATAGCATGCAGGAGAGATTTCTTATGGCAGACATCAGAGATGAATATAATCAATAAATATATTCTTGGTATGATTTTGAGGCCAATTGTAATGATTGGTATATGGATAATTGTCATTTCTAGGATGACAACCACTTTCATATTTTATTTGATGACTCTAATTCAGCTTCTGTAGAGAGCATCAATGTGACAAATCAAGAGCCAATGATTATTACCAGTGTCCATCCTACATATTCTATAGTGGCATTATTCCTTCCAGATTCTGCTACGACCATTTTCCACTGTGTGGATGGATCTTCTTATTTGGATCCACATGACAAGTCTCAGTCTTTGGAGCATCATTTTGAGTTGGTTATTGGGTTCCAAAATCTTCCACGGGGAGTTCACATTAGCACTTGGACATGGGACCCAAGCTTACAATGGTGGTTGGACTACTTCAGCATGGTGTCTTTCCTTTCTATATGGGACCTTGGTTCTCCAGTCTTCTTCAGCATTATGGCCCACAATTATCCATGGGACCATGGTATATGGTTGTACATCAAGCGTTGAGGACAACGCTTTCATAAGGGGGATGGAATGTAAGGTGGCTAGAGAGGTAGTGGGGGGGGGAAGAGGGCCCATAGTGATAATAGTGGAGGCCATTTAATGTAAGGTGGACTAGGTCCACTATATTATTAAATAAGGCCCACTATGGTAGTTAGATATAATAAATGGGTAGTCAGATATAATAAATGTAAGACTTCTTAGAAGGTTCTACTTCTAGAAGATTCCTCCTCTATAATNGATAGTGATAATAGTGGAGGCCATTTAATGTAAGGTGGACTAGGTCCACTATATTATTAAATAAGGCCCACTATGGTAGTTAGATATAATAAATGGGTAGTCAGATATAATAAATGTAAGACTTCTTAGAAGGTTCTACTTCTAGAAGATTCCTCCTCTATAATTTTCTTAGGTGATGGTAGCACTATATAAATGGGTTCAAGCAATGTAATGGGACATGAAAAGAAATATTTTATTTTGGAGCTGAAGCTCATTAGGAGGTTTCCCCCTCAAAGAGGCAAGTGAACAGGAGAGGATCCCTTCCATAATAGGATCCATTGTATGGTGTTGCCCTACCACAAGGGTTTTGATAGTAATACAAGAGATTTTTCATATTGTTCTTCTATATTTATTGTGGTTCTTTTGTATTCAGTTCTTTGGATCTTAACAATTGGGATCAGTGTAGTATACTTTACCTCCAAGTCTGCAAGTGTCTGAATCATCCATAATACTTGGGTACAACAAGTGGCAGCTACAATGTATTCAACTTATGTAGTCGATAAGGAAATGGAACCTTGCTTCTTGCTCAACCATGCTACAAGAGAATCTCCTAAGAAAAATGTACCTCCACTTGTGCTTTTCCTTTCATCCATGCAGTTATCCCAATCATCATCTGAATAGACAGATAATTAAAAATTATGATTCCTAGGATACCATAGGACATAGTTCATTGTTCCCTTCAAGTATTTGACTATTCTTTTGACAACTATCAAATGACTCTGTTTAGGTGCAGACTGATACCTTCCTACCATTCCAACAACATGCATTATGTCTGGACGAGATGTTGTGATGTACAACATGTTGCCTATCATAGACCTATATGAACTCTAATCAACATCAGGTGAGTCATCATCCTTGCTTAACTTGCATCCAGTGACCATAGGTCTGCTCACAGGTGAAGAATATTCCATTTGAAAAAATTTCAACATTTCTCTTAGATATTTCTCCTGAGAAAGAAATATTCCTTCAGACCTCTGAGTAATTTGCAGACCAAGAAAAAATGGCAGTTCCCCTATCATAGACATTTCAAATTCAGACTGCATGGCAGAAGCAAACCATTGTACCAATGAAGCATTATTACTTCTGAAGATGATGACATCTAAATAGACCAACAATGAGCAAATCATTATCCTCTGTTTTGATATATAGATTGCAATCAATTGTTCCTCTCTTGAACCCTTTGTATTGAAGATACTTATCCATTCTATAATACCAGGCACAAGGAGCTTGTTTCAACCCATATAAGGCTTTCTTCAGCTTGCAGACAAAGTCAGGTTATCTGACAGTTGGAAACCCTCTGGTTGTTCCATATAGACTTCTTCTTTTAGATCTCCATTTAGAAAGGTTGACTTGACATCCATTTGATAGAATTTAAACTTCTTATGACAAGCATAGGCAAGAAACATTCTAATAGCTTCTAATCTTGCTAAGGGCACAAATGATTCATCAAAATTCAGTCCTTCTATTTGAGCATACCCTTTGCAGACCAATCTAGCCTTATTTCTTACAATATTTCCTTGCTCATTCATCTTATTTTTGTAGACCCATTTGGATCCTATCACATTTTTATTTGCTGGCCTAGGAACAAGTTCCCAAGTATCATTCTTTTCAATCTGATCCAGTTCCTCATTCATGGATTTTAACCAATTTACATCTTTATTGGCTTCATTAAAGTTCTTGGGTTCCACCATGGATATGAAGGCTATATGTGATTGCTCGATGTCTTTGATTAACCTTCTCCTGGTTTGTACACCTTTTTCTTTCTCACCAATTGTCTGACTTGCAGGATTATTCTTTTGAGTAATTCTGGAGGAAGGATTTGATGTTGATTGTTGTCTTGACTCTTCTTGTCTAGGTGTCTCTTCTCCACCTAATTCATCATCTTCTTGTGAATCTGATATTTGTTGTTCTTCATTTTCATTATTCTCATCATCTTCTTCATCTGACTTGGTGCTTATTCTTTGTTGATCTTTTACATGAGCTTCTTCATCAATTCGAACATCAATACATTCTACTAATTTATGCATTCTTTTGTTAAAGCATTTGTATCATTTATTGTTCATTGATTATCCTAAGAAGATACCTTCATCAGCTCTACCATCAAATTTTCCCAGATGATCATCATTATTTTTTATGTAGCATTTACTTCCAAATACTTTGAAGTGCTTGATTGATGAAGGTCGACCAAACCACAACTCATATGGAGTTTTATCACTGTTCGGCCTTAGATGTGCTTTGTTTAGAATATGAACAGTTGTGTGAACAGCCTCCACCCAGAAGGTTTGTGAAATGTCCCTTTCACTCATCATATCCCTTGCCATCTATTGAAATGATCTATTTTGGTGTTCTACAACTCCATTTTGTTGAGGAGTACCTGGAATAGTATATTCTCTTTTAATTCCATGTATGTCACAGAATTATTTGAAATCTCTTGACAAAAATTCTCCTCCCCTGTCTAAGTGAATTTCCTTTAACTTCCTTCCTATATGATTCTCATCTAATGCCTTAAATGTTTTGAACTTCTCAAATGCATCAGAGTTTTCTCTCAGAAAGGCAACCCACGTAAGTCTGGAGAAGTCATCAATGACCAGCATAAAGTAACGTTCTCCTCCAGTTCCTTCCTTTCGCGATGGTCCACACAGATCCATATGAATAATTTGAAGTGGTTTCTCTGAAGATTTGAAACTCTTCGATTTGAATTGAGCATGAGTCAACTTCCCCATTTGACAAGATTCACATACAGAGTTATGAGGCTTAGATATTCTTGGAAGATCTTTCACAGCACCTTCATTATTCAGCTTGACAATATGATCAAAATTCAGGTGTCCAAGCCTTATGTGCCATAACCAACTTTCATCAAATTTTCTTAAATGACATTCCTCCTTATCTTCCTTTAGAACATAGACATTGTTTTCAGTTCTAACCCCTTTTGAAATCATCTCTCATGTGTTCACTATTTTTATTTTACAATCTTTGGAAGTGAAAGTGACTTCACATCCTTTGTCACACACCCGACTGACACTAAGAAGATTATTATTTAATCCATCAACAAATAATACATCTTGAGCTTTGCCTCTTCCATTACTTAAGCTTACTAGACCTTTACCTCTGATCTTTCCTGGAGCATCATTTCCAAAAGTCAAATTTCTTGATTTACTTTCGTTGAGTGATAGGAACTTACTTTTGTCACCTGTCATATGACTGGAGCATCCGTTGTCAATATACCAGAGGTTCTTTTGTTTTTGAGCTGACAACACTAATCCACACTTGTTATCTTCTTTATTCTTCCAAACCTTGACGTTTTCAGCTCTGTGATTTAAGTCCGACTTATAGTTATTTAGGCGACAGTCTGCAACTTTATGTCCATAAGTATGGAAAATGTAACATTCCGATTCATTGAATAAAGGATCATAACAATTGTTATGCTTAATATGCGACTTTTTCCCATCCATCACATGATTTTCAGTATGTGGTTGTTTGTTACTTGGTTGTCTCATTCTTTGTTGTGGTAGATATTTATTCCTTGGGTGTCTTGATTGCTCATGTCTAAATCTTAAAGAACAATTTACAACTTTGTGACCAAAGTTAGAATAGTAAAAACAATATCCATAGAAAAAATCTTTGTACCTAGAAAGTGGTTGTCTTCTTTGAGCAGGTCGATTTCTTCCATGCTGATGATTTCCTTGAGCAGAGGGTGTATTATTTCTTTGTTCTACAGATTCAGTTCTAGTACCTTTTTCTTCACTTCTCCTTGGTGGATGATTATCTTCCTTTGTTTCTGTAGGTTTGTTGTTGTCAATGGTTGTATATTTGACAAACTTGATGGATTCTTTGTTGCTTGGCTGACCACTACTTGATCCCTCTTCATAACCCAAACCAGTTTTCAACTTTGGATTCCTTTGCTGATTCAGAATGGTGGCTAATCCTTCTGAGGCTTTAATACTTGTTAGATTATGATGATATAAGGCCTAAAATGTCTCTAGATCTTTTATGACAGACATTACTTCAGCTTCCAATTTTCCACCTTTTGTTTTGGCTTCCTTCAACTGTTGTTTGAGGATGTCTTCAATATTCTTAGCTTCTTCTAACTTAACCTTCAACAGAACAATTTCTTCAGATGGTTCATTGCATGTTTTCTCATACCTGAGTTGTAACTGTTTTTCTTTTTTTTTCTTTTCTTTGAGTCTATCAATCTCTTCCACGACACTGACAAGTTCTCCTTAAAAATCTACTACTTCTTCACAATCAACGAACTCACTTCCTTTATCTTCAGTGTTTAGGTATTCTAAAGCTATTAGCATGAGATCATTTATTTTACTTTCAATAGAAGAGTCACTGTTTTGATCATCTCAAGGATCATCATCATTGTTTACACAAAGGCTTTTCTTCTTAAAATTATTCTCTTTATAGAGATTTTTGTGTTTGTGCTTCTCTTCATCGTCATATGTCTGATCCTTTCTTTTGTGAGGACACCTAGGTGCAAAATGACCTATCTTACCATAGTTGAAACATTTGAAGGGCAGCTTACCTTTGTATTTGTCTGATCCTTTCGTCAATCTTCTCACAAAATTTGCTTCAATCTCATCTATATCGGAGTTTGTGTTTTTCTCTGCTTTAAAGGATGCCCCTCTTGTAGTGGATTTACCTTTGGTGATTCTCATTTCATAAGCAGTTAGGGTTCCAAGAAGTTGATCTAGTGTCAACATTTTGAGATCATTTATTTCCTCTATATCAAAGACCTTTGAGTTAAATCTATCAGGAAGAGATCTTAATATTTTTTGGACTAGAAAAGATTCATCTATCATTTCACCTAGACCTTTCATAGTGTCTACAAGTTATTCTATACATAAGAATTACTTACTGATAGCTTCGTCTTCATCCATCTTTAACTGCTCAAATTTCAGTATGTGAGTCTGAAGTTTTGCGTCTTTCACCTTTTCATTACCTTCATAACTACTTATCAGCTTATCCCACATAACTTTTGTTGAATCACAGTGCATAACTTTGAGAAACTTGACTTCCGCAAGTCCACTAAGGAGGGAATTCATTGCTTTTGCATTAAATCTAAACTCCAGCTTATCATCTTTTGAGGCCAAGACTACAGGCTTTACATATCCAGTTTCAACGACATCACCCAAAGACATTAAATATGTTCTCATCCTTATTTTCCATAAGGCAAAGTTTGTTCCATCAAAAAGAGGGGCTCTATTAGTTGAACTTCCTTCATGACTAGTCATGTTCAAGCTTATGGATCTACCTTTGATCAAAGGCACTGGCTCTGATACCAATTGTTGGAAAAATAACTTAGAGGGGGGGGGTGAATCAGTTATATATATAAGCTTGAAACTTTTCTTGTTATTTTTTGAATCTTTCTAGATTAGCATTTAATGTGTTGTTGATAACTTAACATGCATAGATATACAATATTTGATCAATCCCACAGAATACACAGAGACGTTGATTTTCATGAGGAAACCCATACAGGGAGAAAACCTCTTCTTCTTAGGATATCAATCAAGCTCCAACTTTCATGTACACCACAGTCTTTGAGCACCAACTCAAATATGAGGCTACAACCTCTGATAGCAAGCTACAACTTGCAGAGAGCACCAACTCTCAGATTTATCTAGCACCAACTAGATGGAAGCACCAACTCCCAGGTTTCTCTATCACCAACTAGATGGAAGCACCAACTCTCAGAATATCTTCTAGCACCAACTAGAATTTAGAGGACTAAAATCCTCCCTAGCACCACCCTACCACCCTTATTGAATCTTACAAAACTTACTTACTTGATCTGTCTCTGATCTGATCTGTTACTGTTCAATGTCTCCTCTACCTTCTTCAGCTTCTAATGCTATGTTCCACTTTTGCATATTTCTACTTTTATGTTATGCGACTCCACTTCACTCTTCTTCATATATGCTCTGCTCTTTCTCCTCCTGCGCACCACTGCATCTCTGTTCAAATTTTCTTCTGTGTTTTATGCTCTGTGCTCCATCTGCATTCTATGCGTTGCGCCTCTTCTGTGCTCTTCAAATCCTGCACTCAACCTCCTTCTACCCACATGAATAACTATGAAAAAACTCCCTCTCTTCTCTGTTCTACATATTTTTATCATGCCAAGTCCTCTACCAAATAATACTCGCAACTCTTCATCTTCTCTGGTAGTTATCCTGAGTCTATTCGTCATCAGTGGTCATTATCCTGAGATTATTTGGCATCTCTGGCAGTGCGAACCTTCATCTTCTCTGTTAAAGTTGAGCTTATTCTCTCTATTATAGTTACATTTGATCTTCTCTGACAATTACAGGAGGTCTTCTCGAAGTTTACCCGCACGAACAAGT
>JASDQU011378339.1:0-22775 GCA_032191745.1 Picea mariana | reverse complement strand
ATGTGACAACTGTAGCGAAGGAAGAAGAATGTGAGGTGGAATAATTGCTTCTCTGCCATAAATGAGAAAAAAGGGGGAGTTACCCACAACATCTTTTGGTGTTACTCTATCAACCCATAGCACATTTAACAATGCATTGTGCCAATTCTTGTGATTTTCAATCACCGTTCTCTTGATGATTTTAATCAAGTTCTTGTTTGTTGATTTTGCTAATCCGTTGCCCTGCGGGTAATAGCTAGTAGAATACTTCAATTTAATTCCTTTTTCCAAAGAGAACTCACTCATCTCAAGAGAGGAAAAGTAAGAAGCATTATCGAATACTAAATAGTCAGGGATACCAAAACGAGTGATAATATATGAATTTAGAAAGGAAATGACCTGACTGGTGTTGACAGTTCTTAACGCGGCAACTTCAGACCATCGGGTAAAATAATCTGTTCTTGTCACAATAAACTTGTGCTGTTGTGAGGACGGGGGGTTGATTGGACCTATGATATCAAGGCCCCACTTCTGAAAAGGAGAGTCTACTGAAACGGGTTGCAAAGGAAAGGCTGGTTTTTGTAACCGCCCTGATGCTTTCTGACAAATGATACATTTACGACACAAGGCATGGGCGTCTCTAAAAAGTGTGGGACAATAATAACCAACTCTTAAAACAATATGGACAGTGGTGTCACCACCAAAATGACCACCAGCTTCTCCTTCATGCAACTCTAGCAAGACTTTTTCTGCTTCGTCTTTTTCAAGACAATGCATCAGTACACCGTCAAAACTTTGACAAAATAGGATACCATTAACCAGATGAAAGGAGGAAGAATTTAATCTCAATGCTCTTCTTTTAGCGGGATCCAAGTGACGGGGGGATGACCCATGTTCAAGACAGAATCTTATATCGTCATACCAAGGACTGACAGGGTTTTGTGCGCAACATATTAGATTTTGATCATGTTGTCCTAGGTTTGACGTATCGCTTTCTTCTTCCTGTCCTACTGCTGAATCAGCAACTAACTTGCATAACCCTTGGCCTCTCATTATCTGAGCTGGGGTGATTTCTAAGTCATACTAATGCAAGGAGGTGACCCAGTTAGCCCTCTTTTCACCTAGTTCCTTCTGCACTAACAGGTTCCTGACGGCTGGGTAGGGGACAATGACTTTCGTCCTTGACTTCAAAAGATAGGACCGGAAGTGATTGACTGATTTAAAAATAGTGTAGGCTTGTCGATCTACTGCTGGGTAATTAAGTTCAGTGCTTTTGAAAGCAGATCTCATAAAGGCAATGGGTACTTCATTGTTTTCGGAATTCTTTTGGGTTAGGATGATGACATAGGAACGGTCAGAAGCAAAAGTGTAGAGTGTAAAGTCTTGAGAAAAATTGGGGCTCATAAGCGACGGGGCGTCTATTATGGCCTTCTTTATTGCATTAAAAGCTTGATTTTCTAGGGGTCCCCAGTGATATTGGGTGTCTTTCTTAATTAGGTTCTGTAAGGGTCTAACCATTTCAGAGAAGCTGGGGACAAATCTTCTCACAAAATTAATCTGGCCTAAGAAAGACTGCATAGACTTTTTGGATGTAGGAGGGGGAAGTTTCGTGATGAATTGAGTCCTTTTGGGGTAGATAATCATCCCTTCGCTTGACACAATAAATCCCAAGAGTTTACCCTGTTCTACCGCAAAGATGGATTTTTTAGGATTTAAGGAGATGCCATATTTATGACATCGTTGTAGAACGGCTCGTAAGTGAGCTAGATGATCATTTTTGTTTTTAGAAAATACAGTCACATCATCTAAGTAAACTACGACGGACTGATTGATTAGGCCTCGGAAAGCAATGTCCATTGCTCTCTGAAAAGTGGCACCGGCATTAATCAATCCAAAGGGCATTTTTCGATAAGCATAAGTGCCCCATGGGGTACGGAAGGTAGTTTTAAGTTGGTCTAGTGGAGACATCAGCACTTGGTTGTATCTCGAGAAACCATCCAGTAAGGATATCCTCTCAGAACCAAATACCTGTTGAAGGATCTGTTCCATGGGTGGGACATGATAGTTATCTTTATCAAACTCTCTATTAAGGTTTCGGAAATTGATGCAGAGTCGAATTTCCCCACTTTTCTTCCGTACCGGGACAAGATTAGAAACCCATTGAGTGTGCCTAACAGGAAAAATTATCTTAGAATTTAGGAGCTTATTCAATTCTTTTTGAACGGTCGGTTCGAGCTTAGGGTGCATTTTCCTCAATTTTTGTTGAAAGGGTAAGGTTTGGGGCTTCATAGGAATGACATGCTATATGATGTTAGGGTCGAAAGTTTTGAGGTCGTCATACGTCCATGCAAAGACATCTTTAAATTCTTTGAACAATTTAATAAATGAATTTTTTTCTTGTTCAGAACATCCTACCCCTAGATTAATGCACTACGGATTGTCCTTAGTTCCTAAGTTTACCTTTTCATAAGATAACGAGGAACTATTGGTTTTACAGTTGACCGACTTTTTAAATTTATCTTGAAGATCATAAAACTTCTCTAATCTAACTACAGATTTAGGGATCGAGTTTACCATGCCTGATGAAGATTCAAGAGTTCTCGAATCTGGTATTACCGTGAAATCGCGCAAATTGTCATCGTGCGTGCGTTCGTCTATCACCGCGCCTTGAAAAGTTTCTTCCATGTGCAGAAAGTTAATAATCTGCTGATCGTCGTCAAAGACTCTCCAGTTCGTGATGTTTTCGGGAACAGATGGCCGGAACAACAGCTCGACGGAGAATGCATCTGGGGACAAGCCTTCTATAGGAAGAAGTTGAGAGGCTACACTAGCTAATAGATCTGCTTCAGAGTTATTCAATCTAGGAATAGAATTTATATTGAAAGAAGAAAATTTATTCATTAAATTCCATAGCTCAGATTGGTAGCTTTTAAGATGCAGAGACAAACAATGGATAGAATCTCTTACCTATCTAACCACTATGTCAGAGTCGCCAAAGATGGTCAAATTTTGAATGTTCATATCTAAAGCTTTTCTGAGACCTTATAGTAAAGCCTCATATTCTGCAGTGTTATTAGTACATTCAAATTCTAACCTACATGCAATTAATGTTTTGTTACTTGCCAGATCGATAATAACGCAGCCTGCACCAGCTCCTTCTTTGGACTTTGACTTGTCAAAATACAGAGACCAAATTTGATTTCCATCGGGTACATGAGACCGTTGCGTGGAAGCTGTCGGCTGCATATATACTATAATCTCAGACTTCTGTTCTGGATTGGTGATAGATGAAGCCTCGACCATGAAATTGCCAAAGAAGGTGTCCATTCCTTGTACTTCGGGTGAATCATCATAAGGGGTAAATGGTTCGTTGGGATCGTTTAAATCTGTGACCATGAACTTAAGGTAGCGTTCACGATTTACCTTGATCTTGTTAGGCTTTCCTTTCTCCGGAAGCCATAGATGAGACCAATCTGTCGCGAAATAACCATGTAGTTGCTCTGACCAGTCCCTGCTTAAAACCAGACCATACACTTCTGGAATATCCACAACAATAATATCAATGACTTGATGAACCTTGGGGTTAGACGATAATCTAATAAGCACATTCTTTAGTTCGCCTATAACTTTAACATTGGTCCGATCAAGTTGTATGATTTTTAAAGTGGAGGGTTCAACTTCAGCGTTAATCTTTTGGCATACAGACCATGGCATCACATTGGATGATGCTCCTGAGTCTACCATACAATTGTGCACGTTTCTATTAAAGATTTCGAAAGTTAACAAAAATGGAGGTACATTTTTATGAGTACTAAGAGTGGTAGTTTGTGGCTTTTTACTCACGGTTTATAAAACTACTTTATCCACATTATTTACATTATTTACATTACTTACATTACCTACAGGAAGGCTCCCTTTATCTTGAGAATCATGATTGTTTTTAGTGGAAGTCTTATGGGGAACTTTGTTCTGCACAACCTTGTTACTTCTTGAATTACCATTTTTGCCATTCTCTGAGATATTCTGTAACATTTTTTGTAGCAGAAATGAAAATTTCAATATCTCATAAACAAAAATGTTATCTCTCAACTTTTTAATATCTTCAACTAAATCATAATCTAAGTTGGGGTTCACATTGCTCTGTTTAGTCTCAGCTAGTTTAGATTGCTTTGGAGGCAAAGTTGTAGTGTTTTCGGAAGAAGGTTTGTTTGTTGTCTTACTCCTGGTATTATAGGGATGTACTGTCTCGAAGTTAGCTTGAAATATGCTATCCGAGAAGTGTCCAAAAATGTTTGGAGAAGACTCCTCTTCTTGAACTATCTCTTGGTCAACTACCTCCTCAAGAATCTTAGGAGGCATCAGGTTATCTTGGGCTTCTAGAATTGTTTGAAGGGCGCATTGCAGACTTTCTAGATTAAGGCCTTCGGTGGTTGGACTAGGTTGGTTGG
Organism: Picea mariana; assembly: GCA_032191745.1. NCBI lineage: Eukaryota > Viridiplantae > Streptophyta > Pinopsida > Pinales > Pinaceae > Picea > Picea mariana. The sequence goes on along the minus strand of JASDQU011378339.1, from coordinate 18,348 downwards.
TGGGAAAAGGCTTCCGAAACAGGAGTTTGTAAGACCCTTTTCTCAAAGAAGCTTCTTCGGTCGTCCTTTTTAAGTCTATAACTTGATTTGACAGTTTTTGAACAACTTTAGTTAAGTTTTCTAAATCAGATCTTTCAGGTTGTGTTTTACTTTGAGTGGTTCTGGGGAGGATTTCGATCTTCTTTTTGGAAGAAGAACTAGTCTCTGTTTCGTTATTAGTAGAGTCTTTAAGACTAAGTATGTCTTTTTCAATCTGGCTGGCTTCCTCGAAGGCTTCTAACAACGTGGCTTTCTTAGATCGTTTAACCCAAATAGCTATACTTTGATGCAAATCTTTAGTGTAGTTTGCTATTATAAGATTCTCGGCGGGCATGGAATCTATAGGGATTCGGTTTTTAAGTGTTAAGAATCTTAGATTAAAGTCTTTAACTTTTTCTTTTGGGTTCATTCTTAAGCGAGAAAGATCCATGACTAGGACTTCCAGAGGCTTACCGTCTCCAAACTTTTCCAAAAAGCATGACTCAAACTTTTCCCAAGACACGATGGTATGGGGTTGCTGGGAAAAGTACCATGTGGATGCATTGCCCTTGAAAGTATAGTGGAACAACCTACAGACAACGTCTTCATGTTCGACATTGCAGAGTCTTATGGCTAACATAAATTTTTTAATGTGATCTTCAACGATCTGTTTTGAGTCAGGGTCAAACTTGGGAAGACATTTCTCTGGGTGTTTAGGTAAAGGATGCTGAGCTCTAGGTATAGCTACAACATCCTGGTCAAGCCAAGGTCTAGTAGGGTTGTTCTAGTTTTCCATTGGTGTAGTGGGTGTGGAAGGCTGAGAAGGGGAACTACCTTTGTCAGAAGAATCTCCTCCAGAAGAGGAAGGAGATGATGGAGGTGGTGAAGGAGGTATCCCAGATCCTCCTGCAGTAGGATTTAGGATTGGATCTGTAGGATTCACAGTGAGGTTTGTGCCTCCTAATTGTTCTTTGATATTAGATAAGTCTAAAGGTTAGTCCAATGGACGCTTAGGCTGCCTCAAACGGGCCAAGGCACTATGAGTTCTTATAAGAGATTGACAGACAATCTCTTGTATGTCACCACCTGTAGGATTAGGGGTTGCTAGCTCAACTGTGATCCGTGGATCGTCGGTTGATGTAGTTGCTTTTTGAAGGGGAATATTATCGTTCGAATGGCTTCTAGTCACTATAGGTGAGCGATTAGGTGGTGGATGAGTCTTGTGACCACCTCGTGCCATTAATTAATTTCAGGCCCTCCTTCTAGCGCCATTTGTTGACGGGCGAAATTGACCGTCCGTCAACTGGGAGAGTGGATCCGATCCGGGGTTGTGTAATAACCCAAGCCGTTTGGGATAACCCACCCTGATGGGTTTAGCGGCTCCGTTAGCCGATCTAAGTCCTAAGAAAACAAAAATAAAACTACTCTAAATTAACTAATCTAATTAAAAATAACAATTAAAACAAACTAATAAACTAATATAACTATTCTATATACAATCTACTATCTAATACTATGCTAACTCTAAGAAATCAACTATCTAACTATTAACAAAAATAAATCTTATTCACAAAATGTACAATATTAACAATTTACAGATTTGAATGAAAACCTGAAAAACTCATTTGCATTCTGTCCTAAGACAGTGAGAGCTATTGTTTTTATTTTATTTTATAATTTTATGAAAAGAAATAAAACAAAAACTAACTAAACTAACAACTAATATACTAACTCTAACTACAAATCTAAACTACACATAAATCTAACTAAACTACTTAAACTATACTAACAAATAAACTATTAAATACTAAAAAACAAACTGACCTGAAGTAACGCTCCAGGTTTGTCCTGTGTGTAATGATTGTCTTAGCTGATCGGAGGGAAGAAACCCGCACCGAATTCTTCAAGAACTTCTCGTAAAAGGAAAGCTGTAGTGCTCTTTAAATATGATTTCAGGACAAACAAGACATAAAAATTACAACAATCTTATGATTTATAAATCTTCACAGTTAGATAAACCTGTATGCAAAGATCTATACGAAATGATTCAATTAACGAAGAAGAGAAATCTGTGATTCATTAACTRAAACAAAGTARTTGYTGTASTTTTTTAAAAAWATGATGAAAGARATYAGATATGGATAACACATTAATCAAATCATATCATCCTGCAATAGATTATGATAGCTAAAGTAGTCTATAATCAACTGCAAACTGACATGCATAAACTTGAAACAAAAGTTTGATATGTTGAAAGCAAAAGCTGTAGCAAGACATCAACTCTTGTCTCAGTTTGTATTAGAAATCCATAGCCTGGTTCTCCCACAAGTGATGATTCCTCTTATTACAAAAAATAATAAGTATTTAAAGACCTCCCACAGGGTAAAACATCCCTGTGGAAGTTATCAAAACTGTTTACACAAATCTGGGAAAATATCCCAAGTTTCTATATCTAACTCAAACTAACAACTTAAAAATAAAACTATATCACACAAATATCTCCTAGACTGCCACAACATGTCCAATGCAATTTGAATGTACTTGCAAGAGGTAAAAAAAGGGCAAGTCAAGAAGATAGTTTGTTAATGAAAATGATAAAAATCTAATTCTAAAGACTAGCTACAGAATCTTACGATTCTGTAGCTGGTCTAAATAAAACACAGAATCGTATTAAAATCCATTCGAATTTTAAATAATTAAATTCAAACTATCAAAATATATTTGATTGCTAAAAGCCTTATTCAAATCGACACTTGTATGCAAATTAATCAAACTAAATCAAATGATAATAGAGATGGATATGCTCTATTTAATTCGTTATCACCAAATCGGGTGTACATAATCATATTGGATAACCGACAGTAATGAAATCGATTCATAGACCAATTGGAATCAGAACCAACAGTAGCTTCAGCTATCCACAAGATCACTTCGAATCCAAACCAAATTGACAATATCATTTCCTCAAATTGATAGCGCTATATTAAACATGACAAATGATCCATGATATTAGCGAATCAAATCACAACTGGTATACAAACGAAATCATAACATAATTAATCGGTTGATAACAGGATCTATGAGATTCATCCAAATTATGTTATTGCCAATTGGGGAAAACAAAATCGATTGACAGTCAACAAAATCATTATTTGAATTCATTTCAAAATGGAATATTAACCGAATCTTCTCATAAGAATTCAACAGAGATAACATATGTTGATCTGAGTTTAACAAACTCATTTTGAAAATTGAAATCAACAAAGCAACATCAAGCCTATTTTTGAAACGAATCCAACTCACAAAAACAATCGTGCTAACCCAAGATACGCAACAATCCAATCAAAACAAGAGCGAATCGAACAGTTTGTGTTTGCTACAACAGTTATGAATCAACATGAATCCATGATTATAATGAAAAGATCTTCGACACAGGTCAGATATAATCCAAATCCAAATGGAAATGTTGACAAAACAAATTCGTTTTTTTTTTTAAATTTAATAGACTAAATCGTAATTATCAAACCAATTCAATCCTATGAAATCGTTTCAAAAATCAAATCATAAAAACTAAATCAGGGTCGATGTGATCCAACCACAATGAAATCATATCAAATCAAAACATAGTCGTGCTCTAATTTTAGCATAAAAACCTCCTGTTCAGGTTAGATACAAACAAAATCTATTTGAAAACAAACCATTAATTTTGTTAACTCAAACCAATAGATAAACGAATCAAACCCAATGAAAAACCAATCAATTTCTAAAACTGGGCACGACCAAATCATGTAACTAAATCATAACTTCATTTAATTTTAGCAAAATGAAAACAATGTACAGGATCCACAACATAACCATTTATGACAATCAAACCATGACAGAGTCATTTCGAACAATGAACAGAGCTATTTGAAAACCAAAACGCGATTCATTATATTAATCCAAGCAATTCATATAACACAGTTGATATTGAAATTCATACCTGGATGATGAGCATACAACTTGGTCATGACAGTTTGGAATTTACGAAGGCTGTAGCCAATTCGACATTCCTAAATACGATGGAACCAGTGGTTTTCTACTTGCTGTCATTAGCTTGAAGCTTATCCCTTTGGCTAGTCAACACTGTAACTTGATTTTCCAATGATTTGATTTTCGACTATAATAAGGGGATGTCAGTATAGTAGCGTTCCAACCACACATTACATTGGTCACATGATGACTGCCCGTGCTTCGAAATAACAATCGAGGGTTTGGTTAGATCACCGAGGGTTTCACTAGGTAGCTTGATCCTAGGGTATCTAGGATTATTCTTTAAGCACAGGGGAAAATTAGAAACGAAGTCATAGGGTGGCTCGGAGCACAATCTATGGGAGTAAGGGTACTCACTAGCCAGGTAGCATTCGATATCAGAGTCAGAATCTTTGCTGAGGATTATAGGCTTCTGATCAACATTAGGTTTAGGTTTATTCCTAGCAAGTCTCTATATAAGTCGAGCATTATTTTTACCTTTGTCGTCGACAGTAGGGTTTCCCTTGACCTTTTTTCTCACAGGCTTTTTAACAGCCTTTGTCTTGTCTATTACGATGTCGGGTAGATCGATATCAGGGTCGACTGAGGGTTTGGGAGAGGGCAGTAGAACATGGAAACGTATGGGTGGCTTGACCTTAGTTTCACTAACCACAAGCTTGTCAATTTGGACAGGCTCTGTATCAGCAAAACCATTTCGAGAGATAAAATCTTGCCAACTATCACCGTGAAGATTTAAGTGGTGAACAACGATGAGTCTGATTAGGCTGTGGTGGAACAAGCTACTATCATCCTTCTCTCATTTAAACCTCTTAGCCATTTTATAAAGGCTATGCTGGAAGTAAAATGGCATGTTCAATGGATAACCCATGAAATTCATTAACAGTCGAAGGTGATAAAGAAAAACTAGTCCATACCGACCCTCACAAGTCACGAATTATTTAACCACTATCAAAAGATCATGCCACCTTGGTTTAAGCGTGGAAATCGACATACCTCTGTCACAGGATGTAACCTTTCGTGAGACAAAAAGTAGTGGCCATGGAACCTCCTCAACTTTAGAGTTTTTAAACCATCACTGGCCCACGGCTGCTAACCCTGTGGCAGAGCTAATCAACTCTTCATTGATTTCAAGCTAAATGTCACCTATTTTGGCCCTACACCCATCAAAAGTCAGGGCGAACTGTTGTGAAACAAACATATTAAAACCCTCAAACCTCTGTACAAATGTGAGCCAACCATTATCTTGTAAATCTTTCCGAGCGTTATCGAACAATAGCAAGGCTTGACTACCGTTCGGCTCAATTCGCACCACCAGTTCCATGGAGAAGAGCACACGGTGAGCGATGTGAACGAGCCAGGGTTTGAATCATAGCATACACTGGAGCAGAGTATTCACAGGCTTACTCGATGCTAGCAGAGGTGAAACAGGGACAGGGGTAAGCATTAATGACATCGTGCGAAGGTGGTGGAGCTATTTCTGTCCATGTAGAATAGTCATTACCATGGTACAACCGCCGACACTTTCAACTATTCAAAACAAAATGCATATGTGTTACAACTATGCCACTTCGATCAATCAATCGAAACCTTTGGTAAGTGGATAAACCATTCGTGCAATCAAAAGCTATGCCATAGTTTGAAAACCAAACACACAAATAGAAACCAATACCAAGTGTTGCAATAAACGATTCACACCAAGGGTTTAAACCATAACACCAAAGATTTTTCATATAATCAATATGCCAAGTGAATTAATCAAATAACATGTAGATCCAATTGCCAATGCATCACAACTCAATCGCTCATGAAACAAAATTACATAATCAATCAAAGAATGTCAAATGAGTACAAATCAAAGGGGTTTTGCCAATTGCATAATTATAAGTAAAATGTAAACGCAATGGGCATATCGACAAGAATGATAACGACAATTCAGTGAAGATTTTAATGCGACTTCGAAAGACCAAGTTTTCACACTTAAAGTCGTGAAAACAAGAACGAAGGTAAGTGTGTAATAGCGCAAAAATAAAAGTGTCGTTTATTTGAGAATTGCGACGAAAAATTACAGTTTGCAAAACATTGGTGTAGGCAGCTTATAAGGACAGTAGAAAAATGTTAATTGGCTGCCAACAGGTCTGGAGATAGAGAAGAATGTCTCCATACCATGGATCAAAAGTATTAATGAGGAATAGTGATTCATCAGGAAGGGAATCGTTGGGCTCAACATTCTCATAAGTATAGGGAAGATCACAAATTAATTCCACAAAAACCAACGATTTCTTAGCTTTGGATTTGGAAAACTCGAGATCGAATTCTTGGAGAATGACGATCCATTTGGAATATTTACCCCCAAGTAATTGACAATTCAATATGTGGTACATGGGGTTCGAGTCTACAATGACTGTGATAGTGCATAACATAATATAGTGGTGAAATATTTGGACAACAATAACTATTGCCAAACCCAACTTTTCGACATGTGAATATCGAAGTTCGGCACCTGATAGACTCTTACTTAAATAGTAAATCACATGTTCGGTGTCGTCATCATCCGCTTGTACTAATACCATAGCAATAGTGGAAGCAGAGGCAACCAAATAAATGATGTAATCTTTTGAATAGTTGGGTTGATGCAAAAGCGATGTATTTGTGAAAGAATGCTTGAGATCATCAAATGAGCATCGATAATTTTTAGCCCATATGAAAGGGGCATCTTTCTACAACAATATCATGAATCCTTTAGTAATTTCGACATAATTGCATATAAAACAACGAAGAAATTTTGCCTTCCCTTGCAAAATTTGCAGTTGGGTAAGGTTGTTTGGAGGGGGTAAAGCGAGAATGGATTTGAATTTTAAGGGATACACCCTAATCCCATCTTTGGATACTATGAAGTTGAGGAGTCACCCATATTCAACAGTGAAAATGAATTTATGGGGGTACAAACGTATGTTGTAAAACCTGCATCTAAGAAAGATGTCCCTTAGATGACCAATGTGATCTCGTCGATGAGTCAAGTGAGCTGAAAAGTCATCGGGATAAGGTTCAATGATATGTTTGATGTCGTGGAATGCATACGACATAGCCCATTGAAAATTGGCTCCAACATTTTTAAGGCCAAAAGGTAATTTCCGATAGCCGAAATTCCCCCACGGGCAGAGGAAGGTTGTTTTGTGTTGATCATCTGACAAAATGTCGATTTGGTTATATCTAGAAAATCCATCCATAAAGGAGAAAATAACGCTTCTGATGCAATTATCAATAATTTGGTCGATAAAGGGTGTAGGGTAATTGTTCTTTGGACAAGATTTATTAAGATCTCGATAATCGACAAAAACATGAATTGTACCTTGTTTCTTGGCGACTGGAATGATGTTGGAAACCCATTCGGTCAGAGGGACGGGATAAATAAAACTAGATTTTAATAATTTTTTGAATTCTTCCTTGATTGTCGCAGTTGTTTTGGGATGACTCGGGCGAAGTTTCTATCTCACTGGTTTGAATCCTGGGTAAGTTTTGATTTCATGCATAACGATTGAAGGATCGATCCCTGGCATTTATTCATAGCTCTAGGTGAATATGTTGCAAAATTATTTTAAAAAGGTGGTATAAGTTTCAACTTCTTCAGTTGAACAATTGGAACCTAGTTGTATGTTTTCCGCAATATCTTCTTTTATGGATACATCAACAGTAATCATGTGAGAGATATTTCCCAAATTCCCCTCAGAGATGGTATCCTGAGTGAGTATCGGAGATTGGGGAGAGTCAACGATATTGGTAGGAAAGATAGAGGAAATATGTTTCTTAATCTCTTCCAAACTGGGAAGAAAGGATGAACGGTGGTGGTGGTCATCCCATGGTGCCTCTTCGATACTAAGCATTTCCATAATAGATTCATCTAATGGAAAAATCTGTAGGACATAATCAAAAGTGAAGGATAGAGAATCTAACCAGGATGGTATCGAATATGAAGTAGATTCCAATAGATGTTTGCCATCCATTGAAGGAGAGGCAGATTGCATGGCATCATATTTGGCCTCGACAGGACTAAGTGGCATAGTGTCACCTAGTGTAGCAAATTCTAAGGGACTAGGTACTATCCATGGATCAGATGATTTGAAGGATTGATGTACCATAGTCGAAATCATATTAACCATTTCAATGCATTGTGTTGTTGGAGGAAGAGGTGTAGGGAAAGTACCCATGAGCGAAGAATCTTTCAGAAGACCTACCTCAACACTTTCTTAAGTAATTTTTGAGTCCCCCAGAAATGGAATATTGTTGGTTGTTTGAGTGCGAGAATCATGGGTGCAATAATCTAACTAATCAATGGTCAAAATTTTACCTTGATGAGGGAATTTGACACATCGAAAAACCGATGAAGTGATGACAGTCATAGCATAGAACCAACTTCTCCTTAGCAACAAGTTATAATTGAGGGGAGCATAGACTACTTCAAAATCTACAGGAACAGTTTTTCCTCCTAGTTGAACGGCTAAAGATTGTAATAATCCATGAGGTCGGAAACCTCTTCCATAAAATTCTCTTAACATGGTAGGAGATTGATTAAGATTAGGTGATTTAAGACCTTTCCAGCAAGCCAAGAACATGACACATGTGGAGTCCCCCTCATCCAAAATCATGCGATGAATATGTTGATTATGGACAACGACGTCGATTTGGAAAGCAAGTTGGTGAGAGAGTCGTGATTTGAAATTATCCAGACTGAATGTGATATTATTGGATGACTCTGGATCTATAGATCTGATGGCTTCCAAGAGAGTTCTACGTTGGCTAGGACAGTGTTGTAGAACTTCGAGAGCTGACATACCACAAGGTGCTTGAGACAAATCTTCAACAATGTTGTATTTTTGAGAAACATGAGAATTGGGATTAAAGGTGGAATTTCAAATTGTTCTCTTGAGTGGGAATAGGATAGAGTCAAAACTTGGTTTCTCAATCTGTATTGGTCCAGACGGAGGGGGAACTAAAGTGGACGATGGATCCGGTGCAACTCCAGTAGTTACATTTTCCTTACTGGGTTTACCTGGTGCTGTGTCATATGTTGTTGTGCAAGTAGTCAAATATACCCCATTGAACATATAAATGTGTGCACTTGATGAATATTCCTCGTTAGTACTTCCTGTTGGATGTGCAGGATGTTTTGCAACCAGTGACTATTGTTGTGGAAAAGGATGTGTGAATACAACGGGTTGAGAATTTCCTTTAAAAAGTTTAGCAACTTTGTCTTGATGGGGATAGTCTTGTGTGTAGTGCTCTTCAACACAAATGAGACATGGAAATTTTGGTTTGCATTGCGGTTTATTTTTAGTAGAAGGTGGTTGTGTTTGTGTTTTTTCATTTTCGGTTTGATTATTTTTTTTCTTGGGTTTATTCTTAGTTTTCTTTTACCCCCTTATTGTTGTGGAGAAGCAGATTGGACTGCATTCACTTTGGATATTTGAGTTGGGGTGGAATTTGATGAGAGTGGAGTTTTCCCAGTAGATGGGGTAGTGATTGAATGATTGGTTGTGTCAGTCGACTATGAACCAGAGTGAGTTTTGACGGAACCGATAAATCCATCCTAATGAGAAGTGGAGGATGGTTTTGATGGATCGATTGATGTACGAGGAGCGTTTGGAATCAATTCATACAAAGTACCAGATTGGGAATAAACCAAATCCTGATACTGAACATGAAATGGCTTCCTCTTCTGTGACTACACCACCCATGGCTACATCTCAAGCAATAGGAGGTAATAGATATTTGGTGAACTATTCCTCCAACAATTGATCTGGAATGGTTGCTTTGATCAACCATCGTCATCGTCTCCATTCATGATTATGATCAAAAATATGTACGGAGTTAGTATGAAAAAGGGAGGTCAAAAGTTTTGTGCTGGTTTCATAACAGATAGGCAATTGGAAGTGGGTGAGAAAATCCATAGCAAGTGAATTACAATCTTGAAAAGTTCGGCGTTGTAACTCAATGTACCATTTAGCCACTGAACCCGTAAGTCTACACTGGAAAATATGTAAATGTATAGAATCATCCATGAGTGAATTTGATGAACACCATAGATGAAAATTCATAATGTGATTATTAGGATCTTCAGTAGGTTTTCCATCAAATTTTGGAATTTCAGAAGGTAATTTGGCAGGAATGATTGGCCAAAAAGGGGAGTGTAATATGGGATCATTGGTTAATATTGACATATATGATAGATCTAAAGTGGATAAGAAAGGTAAATTTCGATTGGCTTGAGGATGATACTGGTGTGGCATAGGAACACCAGTAGGACCATAAAATGGTTTTGGTGGATAGTTGTATCCAGGAATTCCTCCCATATGCTGTTGATTTTGACTAGCAAAAGTAGGACTCATTTGTTGAGGGATTTGCATAAAAGGAGAAGGGAAACCCATTTGTACCTGGGGAGGATAACCAGTGTAACCTAGGGGAGGATAGTTAGCTTGACTATTTTGAGGCGGATAACTAGTTTTCCCTTGGGGAGGGTAACTAGGTTGACCTTGAGGAAGGTAAGGAATTTTCCATTCGAGAGGAAAGTATGGTTGACCTTGAGGACCCCAAGTGGGATTTGGGACCCCTGGGAAGGGTTGTCCAGAATGTAATCCAGAAGGATTTGGATTTAATATTTATTCTTACAGGTTGGGGTTCGATGATCCTACTTGATGTGGCTGATGAAATCCTCCCTAGGATGGTTCCCAGGATTGTGACAGGTTTCTAGTAAATGAAGGTTGGAATTGTTCCCCTGCCATCGATTGGGTAGAAACTGAGATTTCACTGGTAAAAGGGAGTTTCCTCCCAGTAGGGATTTTTCCACTGAGCGAGGTTTCCTCCCTAGTATGGATTTTTCCACTAAACGGGGGTTTCCCCCCAATAGGGATTTGTCCCGTAGTTGGGTTTTGTTGTATGGCATGGTTTTGCATCCTTTGATGTGAAGGTGTCCCAACAGGGTTTTGTGGAGTATATGAAGTTATTGTTTGAAGAGGTATGGTGGGTGTAACTGTTAGGGTACTATGAAAATGACTAGGTAACACGACTCCTATTTCACTTTTAACTTCTTTGGAAGTGGTAGAAGGATTGATTATTTGATTGACGAGATGGTCAATAGGCTGACCTGACGGTCCTGCAACTGCACTGATGGTGGTAGATGCATGTAGAGGGTCAAAGAGTGGTTGGCCAAAATTATTTTTTTCATAAATATCCCAACTTGATGGAGTTATCCATATAGAACGAATGGGAGTTTGTTGTGGATCTACCATCTCAGTAGAGTGGACATGGGTAGTGTATTCTTCATTGAAAGTTGGTTGTATTGGTTCTATGTCTAGTTGATCGTATGGACATGATGGTATGATAGGATAATCTTCTACTACAATGTTACCCGAGGATTCCATTCGGACAGGGAGTGGATCATAAGGAATTTCCAAAGTCAGGTTTATAGATAGTGTGGAACCTTCCTGAACCACAACTAAATATTTCTCAGGATTTTCTAGCAAAGGAGTTGTGACACTCCCCACGTATGAATGGTTTTCGACCTCTTTATGATAAGTGTCTTCAAGTGAGTTAGAAGGTTGTGGTTCATAGCCTTCTGGAGGAAAATATTTCATCCTATGTGATCTACGAAGAACTTTATCGGCCATAGTACCAATTTTAAGGACAACTAAAGTAAACAAACATCATGCGCTAAAAAATCTATAAAACCAACAAGCAAAACAATGTCTTCTCTGAATGAACGTACTAGTTGGTGATGAAATCCAACATCGTGTGATCAAATTGAGAAGGGGCTTGGATATGAGCGAGTGGACTAGTTATGTTGGAAACTTTGTTAATAGACTTACACCTTGGTGCAATTTCCCTCAGGGTTTCACCTGTAGGTTACCCTCTAAGGAGCTTGAGAGAGCTTGACCAACATCTATTCCAAGTACAACAAAGACTTCCCTTCACCGTCACCATGTGTAAGGACCCTGAATATTATTTCCACTAAGGATACCAACTCGTAGTCAACCTTTGGGCCGCTACAACCAATAGTCGAGTCCAAACGTATGGGCAGGATATCAAGTCTGAAATTCTTCAAGAGAACTAAGGAAAAATGGATCGAAAAACTCTAAAGGACCCCGAATGGATTCAGAATTCATGAAGCTCCATGAACAAATGAAAAAATTTGATCCTCAATAAGAACCCCCAATATACGATCGTACCACTACAATTGGTTTAGCCTTAGAGGGATAATCTTCATTGCTCTCCCGCACATGACCTCGTGTTTAACCCTTATGTGAGAGGGGGATCCCAACTATGCTTATATGAAGGTTGGATTTTCTCTCCCTATCATAAGATTCTGAATTTGTCTTGAATTCTTTGGAGATTTATTCTCATAGCCTATTCCAAAGCTCTATTCCTAGTTTATTGTTGGTGTAAAGATCCAAGAAAATGAAAGTTTCTAGTAGAATTTTAATTAGTGTTTATTTTTCATGGTTGTTTGTTACACAAGGGTGAATGATAGTGAAACTGATGATGTTTGAGACTTTACTCCACAAAAAGGTACAAGGATTCTATGAAAAATTTCTTTTCAATGAAATTCTAGCTATGAGAAGGAGAAGAGTTTTTTTTTTTGTCACTAAAAGAAACCCAAGAATACAAAATTTTATGCTATTTTGTTCTCAGACAAGAATTCATACAATTGCCAAAATATAAATAAGACCTTTTCAATATCTAAAACCAATGCATACAAATACTTCTTTGTTTGATTGTGAATGCAAATTAAGATGTTCGTTTAATGCTTAGTTCTTTCACTAATAATGAAAAAGGTTCACTATCATGATTTGAAAAAGTAAGAAGCAATCAACATACAAACAAATACACTCTCAACAATAAACAAGAGACCAGAAGAAAAAACAACTACCAAACTATTCACTCAAAGAAAAACACTAAGAAGACAAAAGTCACATTTTATAGTCTTCGGGAATTGAGTAAGGGATCAAGGATAAAGAAAATAATAGATCTGTGATCAATTATATTCCCTATGAAAACCTCCAATCAATCAGATAATTGGGAAGAGTGGAAAAAAGAAACCTATTTTGAGAAAAAACGGTCGATTTTGCAATAAGGAAACACAAACTCAATAAGGAATAAAAAGAATAAAAGTAGCAAGCTTGAGTCAAATAGAGAACAAGATCAGACCGAATAAAATCTGAGTTAGAGAAAGAGATCTAAAGACTATACCCAACAAGCAAGAAAGTCTGTAATTTCCCAAAGAAAGGAAAACCGACGCTCTAGTAACCAAAGAACCAAAGAATTGTAGTGCTCCCTAGTAGACTCTAGGGGAGCGTTGATTAAGTAACAACGCTCCAAATGGAACTGCAGAGGGGAACTAGTTCTAGGGAAAGTTTGAGAAAAAGGCTCAAAAAACTCAGTAACTCAGGAAAATTCAATAAGAGACTCTGTGAGACATCTTAGCAAAGACAAAAGAGATGTAAAGACAAATTAAATCAACAAATAGGATATAAGGATAGAGAAAGGTCACGGACGAACCAAGGAAAGAAAAAACTGAAAATTTGTTCCCTAGTGGAGTCGCTAATTTCTATTATAGAAATATTCCCCTGTGGATAGGTGAAATTTCCCTTGGATTACTGACCCTCATACCAAGACATAAACAATCATTTGGACACCACCATTCCTATAAACTCATTTTTCTTATCGAAAAAGAGAGGAGAAGGTAAAGTAGGATGTACTCTATTTATGATGTTTGTCCTAGCTACTTCTATCCACAAGCTTGATCAAACTCCTGGCGCAAATCAATACCTCCAATGAACAACAAGAAACAAGAAACTTCCTTCTACTCTAATGGATTAGGTAAAGCAAACTCATCTATGCAAATCGAATTAAACATAGACAAGCACATGAAACCACATACTTGAAGGAAATAGGCCAAGTATATTAAATGAGGAMTTCAAGAAGAAAATTRCAATCTKCAGATGATGTTKCAACAAGCTCTCCAAGTCCTCCTCRTCCAACCCTTGCTCAAAATATCCACAATMAAAATAACAATGCTTTGTYGATTTTCTCCTCCTTGTTTACCATGGGAATGCCTCCATTTATAGTTTTTGAGAGGCTCAACTTCCTTGGGTATATTTGGAATGAGTTGAKKATATGGAYCCAATAGTTGTGATATCTTYCTTAGATGRATCCCTAKAKTTAGATTCRAGCCAAACCAACTCGATCCATCCATAACTGTGTTTAGAAGAAAATGGGATTTCTTCCAAGATTTCCTCAACCAACTCAGTGCTCCCTTAGAATGGGAAACAKRGTGCTACAAYRCCCCCCCTRAGATGGAMAAGGARCACTAGTGMTCCTTGTGTATGAGAATGGGAGTGTTGTTCTTCCAAAAAGTTACCAAAATGAACAATTCCTTAGACAAACATTTGTTCCGACTGTCAGATGATGGGGCTTCTTCTTCTAACATGTTTTAGGGGTTGTAGAAAGTGTTTTCATGGTGTCGTTTGTGATGTGACACTTAGGAAAAGAGAATGTGACACTTGAGAAAAAAGTGATAACCTTACGACAATGAGAATGTGACACTGTCAAGTGAATAATTTTGATGTGTAACACTCATCTGTGGGAGCACCCTCAACACTCGACTATCAACCTTAGGAAAAGAATTACCTAGGAGAGTGTGTAATATCTCCAACACTCCCCCTAAACACTACTACAGTGTACATGGTGAATGGGTCCCGACAACCAAGGCCATGTTAGGTGCCCATTGTACAATGCATATAAGAATGAAACACTCAAAAAATAGAGGAAAGATGGAAAACCTCATGGGACCCCCCCCAACTCAAAGTACAATGCGTAAAAAAATAAAGAAGGAACAAAAGTAGTTGCTAGTAAATTTAGTCCTTCACTCTAAGACGATTGTGTAGGAAGTGGAACTTCTTCTCAATAAATGTTTTGGTGAATATGTCTGCAGTCTATTCGACGGATGGACAATACTACAAATTGATGATCCTGTCATTGTTGGGTATGTGTTATATTCTTTGCATATGTGTGTGTGGGCACGTCAGATTCGATAACCGCGTCTGACGATCCCTCTAGTAGTGGTGTTTGTGTCGTGTGTGTTGGGCACTTCCTAGGGGGGTCCCAGGGGGGGGCAGGTACACCCCCTCCTGGTTACGTGCAACGTTCGAGGCAACGACCTGAAATTGTTTTTTTGGGTGGTTTTTACTATTTTTAGCTGTTTTCTAAATTAATCTCGGATTAATGGATTAGGGTTTTGGTATCTATGGAATACCTAAAAAAATTGTATATATTGTATGGTGAATGGTGAAATTTGATATAATGAATATAAGAAAGGGTTTCCTTGGTTGAGGGTTTCTAGTATAAATCTCTGTGTACTATGTGAATGAGCCATTGATTAATTTTTGTTTTTCTTAAGAATCTTTATGCATTGCTTTACTTCACATGTTTCAAACTTACATGTGGTATCACAACTCGTTTTTGTCTTCAGAGGGATACCTTGTTGCTGAGGTTTTGGCTTGGTATTGATAGATCAAGTTTATCTTGGGTCTGTGATAAACCTGGGTTTAGTGGGATCTTTTGCAGTGGTGATTTGAGTGTAGAAAGAGGAATGGTGAGCTCTTCTAGAATCGAGATAGAGAAGTTCAATGATAAAAATGGAAGCTCAAGATGGAGGACCTTCTTGTAGATAAAGAATAATGGATCGTTATAGATCCTGGTACACAGGATACTGGTACACCGTCTACTAGCACATAGGATACTGGTACACAACCTACTAGTACACCACCTACTGGTATGTCGAAGGAAGATTGGGAGAAGTTGGACAGAAGAGAAAGGAGTACTATTAGAATATGCTCAATAGATTCGGTGTTGTTGAATTTCTCATGAGAATCTACAGCGAAGGAACTATGGGATAAGTTGGGGAATTTGTATCAATCAAAGTCCCTAGTAAACAAGTTGTTTCTTTGAAAGAATTTGTATCATCTTAGGATGGAAGATGGATATTCTGTGACAAAACATCTAAATGCCTTTAATACTATGCTAAATCAACTTGTCTCTGTTAATATTACGATTGCAAAAGAAGATAAGTGTATTACTTTGTTATGTTCTTTGCCAGACTCTTGGGATAATATAGTTGTAGCAATAGCTATTACCACTCAATATACATTGAAGTATGAGGATGTAGTTGCATCCTTGTTATCTGAAGAGATGAGGAAGAAAAGCATGGATGGTCATAACACAGATGCTTTATTTGTAATAGGTCGTACCCAAGACAGGAATCCTGGTAAGTCTTCAAGGGGGAGATCTAAATCTATAGGTAGATCTAAGTCTCCAAGAAAATCTTTGAGGAAATGCTGGAAGTGTGGTAAAACAAGGCATTATAAGAAAGATTGCAAGTCTAAGAAGGTTTATAAACCAAATGGATCTGATAGTACCTCTTCCACAGAGGCGAAAACCTCCACTAAAGAAGGAGGTGATGTTTACCTGGCATCTACAGGTACACATGCAGACCATGAAGTATGGTTGATCGACTCAGGTGTGTCATACCATATGACTCCTCACAGGGAGTGGTTCTTTGAATATGAAAAATACGATGGTGGTGATCTATTCCTAGGAGATGACTCGACATCCAAAATCATGGGACGTGGAAGGGTTAAGTTGTTGCTAAAAGATGGAAGGATTAGAACTCTCCCTGGGGTTCTGCACATTCCAAAACTAGCCAGGAGCCTAACATCTTTAAGCAATTTGGATGATGCAGGAGTGGATACTCTATTTGGAAAGAACACTTGCAATATGGTATGAGGAGAAATGGTGTTAATGAGGGGAGTTCAGTGTGGAACTCTGTACAAGTTGTTGGGAAGCACTTATACTAATGGGTGTAACATTTTTTTGGTCCTTGAGCAGAAAAATAAAGAAGACAAGACCAATATTGTCCCTGAAAAGAAGACCATGCTATGGCATCAAAGACTGGGGCATATTGGAGAAAAGGGCCTTTGAACACTACATGGTAAAGGTATGGTTGAAGGTATGTCTAATTTCACTCTGGATTTTGATTTCTATGAACATTGCATATATGGTAAACATAATCGAGTAATATTCCCATCTGGTGCTACAAGAGCAAAGATGATCTTAGAGTTGATACACATTGACGTGTTTGAACCTGTTCCTGTTCCATACCTAGATAAATCTCTATATTATATTTCATTCATAGATGATTTCTCAAGGAACACATGGATTTATTTTCTTAGAAAGAAATCTGAGGTATTTGATAAATTTAAAGAGTTTAAGGCCCCGGTAGAAAATCAGACAGAAAATAAAATAAAGGTATCGAGAACAGATAATGGTGGAGAATTTTGCGGAAATGAATTCGAAGAATTCTATAAGAAGTGTGGTATAGCAAGGCAGAATACTACACCATACAATCCTCAATAGAATGGAGTTGCAGAAAGGATGAAAATGACACTGATGGAAAAAGAAAGGAGCATGCTCAACGGTGCTGAGTTAGGAAAAGAATTATGGGAAGAGGTAGTGGGTACAACATGTTACCTGGTCAATTGATCACCTTCATCAACGTTGGATGATGCAACTCCACACGAAGTATGGACTAAAAAGAAAACTTCTCTTCAACATCATAGAGTGTTTGATTGTGATGCTTATGTACATGTTCCAAGGGAAAATAGGAGTAAGATGGATAAAAAATATGAAAAGTGTATCTTTATTGGTTATAAAGATGGTGTGAAAGGTTATAAGATTTGGAACCTAGAAACTAAGAAGACTGTTTACAGTCAGGATGTTGTTTTTAGAGAGGTAAAAGATGTGTCCAAACAGGAATTCCTACCAAGGAAAGATGAACCTTAGAAAATAGAGCTAGAGTTGGATGATGCAAAATATGAATCATCTGAAGAAGATGAAGCAGAAGAAGAAGAAGAAGAACCTCATACCCAAGTATTGAGGAGATCAGTGAGAGAAATAAGGCAACTAGAAAGGTATAGTCCACCTGATTTCCATTCCAATGTTGCTTTATCTATTACTGATGATGATCCAAGAATTGTCAGGGAAGCAGTGAATTCAGAGGATAGTAAACTATGGAAGAAGGATATGGTTGAAGAAATGGATGCCTTGGATAAGAATGAGGCATGGGATATAGTTGAGTTGCCAGCTGAAAGAAAATCTGTTGGTAGAAATTGGTTGTTTAAGAAGAAGTTTAATGCAGAAGGAAAAGTGGAGAAGTACAAAGTTCGGTTAGTAGAAAAAGGTTATTCCCAA
>JASDQU011378338.1:86-12955 GCA_032191745.1 Picea mariana | reverse complement strand
TCAAATTGTAGAGAACCTCCCAACTTGGCTCCCCACGACCTGGATAATAACATACCATATTTGGGAGGAATATCTGCAATAACTACATCCATCAAGACACTCTTGACCGGGACCTGAGCTAGGGAAACAACCAGATCTTTTATCATTCCCATGCATTTAACCTTTCTTGAATTGAAAGAGTATAGATCTCCATAGGGTCTAGTGATCTGGACGCCCAGCCTTTCCATTATCATTTTGGGCATAACATTATGTGAAGCCCCGGATTCTAACATGCAGTTATGCAGTAGTTGGTCATGTATATTCAGGGTGATATAGAAAGGAGCGACGTTGTCCTTGGATCCCTCAAAGTGGGGACCAAAGGTGATGTTGGGTTTGTCGTCTTCTAGGTTGATAACATACGAGTGACCTTCGGGCTCAAAGACACCTATCGCTTTGGCGATTTGCTTACGATAAGTTGGGTTTTTCGCTAATTCTACCAAAGGAATCGGTATCTTAATTTTATTTAATTCGTTTTTGAAATTGTAAGATGTATTGGCCTTGTCCGTTTCTTTGGCTAAGACTTACGGGCTTTCTCTTTCCAACTTATTTGTCTGAATCGCTTTATCACTCGTGATTTTAGTTGAAGTTGTAACTTTATTTCTCGGTTCTGTTTCCTTTGTTTGGGTCTCAGCTTTTTTCACCTGAGACTGTTGAGTTTTTGTTGCCTTGTCTTTATCATCGGGTAATGGTAACAACATCTCTTCTAAAGGGGGTTGTTGAGATTGACCCCTTGGTAAGATTTTCTTAGGTTGGTCAGTTGAGGTAGGCTTATTTTTTGACCTCAGATTGTATCTGGGTTGAAAATCGGCCGCTATCAATTCCGTTTCTGGTTGAGATATGCAGAGGTGAGTATGATCACCTTCTTCTTCTTTGTTAGATGGTTGAGGAGTATTCAAAGATTTACCATAGTCCTCCTTAGTCAGAAATGGTTGCGAACACTCGTCGCCAAAACAGGTAACCTCTTCTTGCGAATCTCCGAAATCTTGGAGGTCACTTGCTCCTATAAAATTCTCGTTTTTTAGTGGAGTTTGTATTTTTTCATCTTCATTTTTTATTGGCCTCTGCTGATTTTGGGGATTTGGATTTCTCCTAAAGTCCCTTTTGTTAGGGGAATCAGTTTTAGCCTAATCCAAATCCATCCTGGAGATTTTGTTGGACAGATCTTTAATTATTCGGGCCATATCATCCACTCTGTCGTCAGTGTATCTATTCGACCCGGAAGGACCAGCCGGTTCCTTATAGCGTCTATTATCACGGTTGACTATTTCTATTTTTGCCTTCATCTTACCTGAAGCCATCATATTGGATTCTATCTCAACTGCATCGTCTTGCATTCTATTCAACGTGGCTCCTCTTATTTCTCACAAAAGTAACGCAAAATCAGGTTCAAAAGCTCCCGCAAAAGTTACTTTGGCTGAGGGTTCCGAAGGTTTAACGGCCGCTGGAATTTTATTGTAAAGTTTGTTAAATCTCAAAATGAATTCCATGACGGTTTCCGAGCTCTTTTTCTTCAAGGACCCAAATTTGGTTAGGTAGTATAGGTGATCCTTTCGCTCTCCCCATTGTCTGAGGAAAGCATCTTCCAATTCATTATACGTTCGGATAGAAGCTGCAGGAAGGCTCCGAAACCAAGTTCGGACCTGCCCTTCGAAAGTCTAGACAAGTAATCTTGAATAGACATCCTTGTGCACGATACCGCATATATCTTCGAACTGGTCAAAGAAGTTTATGTGTTCAGCTGCAGTTAGATCTCCCTCTCCAGTGAATCTAGGGAGATTTTTGATGTAATTGTCAGGCAAGTCGTGAAGGGGAACGAGTAAAACCAGGGGAGCATACCTTGCTGCAACTTTTGCAAATACTCCGGGAGGGGGAACATTATGTCCCCCCCCTCCTCCTCTGATGCCTGCCATCGACTTGGGAGTAGTAAAAGAAGGTGTAATACACACTTTGGAATCGGGTGGAATTGGGAAGTTTTGTCGAAGAAAAGTTGGTGTGTTAAATGATGATGATCTTTCCAAAGGGCCTTTGCCCTTGTTTATAGATTGGAAAGTTGGATGCGGCTCACTCCTAATTTCAGAGGAATTTTCTTCTAGATATTTGGCATCAGACAGAGGGCTACCGGAAGGAGTAAGTTCTGAAGCTGATTTAGTCTTTAGAAGTGGGTTTTTGAGCTTATTAACTGAGGCGGTTGCTTCATGCGAGACCCTTGCTTTTAAAAATTTTTCAGGATTATTAATGGGGAAAATCAGTTTACTATCCGGGTTCTGTCTGGTATGTCTTCTACCAGACGCCAGCTTGTGTTTCAGTGGAGTCGCCAAGTGAAAGATTTAAACAAGCCTTATTGTGGTGTGTACTCTATATTCACTATCAAAGAGTAACACTATTCAACGAAATTGTTTGTCGTTTTCCCAGGGAAAAGATTTCGTAACTTCGATCCCCGGCAACGACGCCAGAAAGATGTTGTTCCTGAGTTTGTACTAAGGCTTAAAGTACATTGTCAAGGAATCCGAAAAGAGGTAAAAGATGTATACAATAATAAGCTCTCATTCGGTATGAGAAACTAAGGCAGATTTCTACGTTCTCTACGTCTAGCTTCCAACTGTTCCTGGGTTGTGATATCTCGTTCAATGGCTGCCCATGAACGTTCTGATTCTTCCTGGGTATTAGCAGTTATAAGGGTCGTGCTGAAAAGACTTAACGCGATATTAGTTTGATCTAATATCCCGAGTTGAATATTAGGTTGAATTACCGTGGGTACAGTCATTGAGGAACAGTAAGGGTATAGAAATGATTTAACAAGAGATTTTAATGGCTGATTCGATTCGATCAAAACAAGAGAAATCTTTGTATGAAAAATGAAATAGGATTACAAACAAAGGCCCTTTCTTGTAACTGTATGATTTTTAAATAAAAGGTATGAAATGAGAGAAAAACATCTAGTTGCAAGTAACGAAAAATTCTTATCAGTAAAGACTCATGTGTACATGGAAGAAAAAGTTAACATGAACATAATTGACATGGTGCAAGTGAACACAAAATCTTGCAACTGTAACTTGGTCTTACACCTGCTGATAGTCGGTGCAGAGGAAGGGCAAGAGACAATTACCATTATGTGAGCTTGCTTCACTATAGTAGTAGTTGCACTAAGTTATAGTGATCCCTCTCAATTATGTAGAGCAAAATGAAAAGAAACAAAGAACATAACAAAACAAAATAATTACGTAGAGCAAAATGAAAAGAAACAAAGAACATGACAAAACAAACTTGAAATATAGTCGGGACAGGATCGGGAATCTTGAATTTACTTTGTATTAACTTCCTTAATGAGAGAATTATGTTACAATGAGTACCAAAAAGTCCAACCATTTGTTCTTCTTTCTCTGTTCTATTTATACAAAAGGGTGCCAGGTGCTTTCTTTACATGAGTCGGCGCATATGATACACTTGTCCGTAAAATTAGATACAAGATGTGGTGGTTTCGTTTGACAGTTGTTAGGAATGAAGCCACTCCATCTCTTCAACTCTGTTTTCAAAGCGCGCCAGGTGCTTGTCTTTGCATAGACTCAGTGCATATCCTACATTTGTCCATGAATTGGGATATGAGTTGTGACGGTTCTGCCTGACAACTGGCTTCGGCAAAATAGCATTCTTGGGTTAACTGCGGAAGTTGATTTCCCATAAATGCATCAACAATATTAAGGGTGCCAAGTTGTGCGCTGGGTTGAATTAGATGCTCATCAATTTGAGCCATCCCTACCCTGTCCATTTTAGAGATTTCCACCAAATCTCTGTCATTTCTCTCTTTTATGTCAAGGGAGCTTCGCTCCATATTTATTTGCCTCGGCGCCTCTGTGTCTTCTCCATTTTCCATTCCTAATAGTTCAGAATTTATGTTTTTGAAGGTTTCTTCGAGTGAATTTGTCACTTTTTGTGCCTGTTCTCTGCTCAAAGCAATATCATGCTCCCAGTTCTTTAACAAAATATTACCTCTTGTCTGTTCGACAATGAAGAGCCCGGGGGTTCCTGTTGAAAACCGGTTATTGGTAGCTACCACTGCTTCCTGGAAGATGATCCGAGCAACCTCTGTGTTTCTTTCCTTGATAGTCAGATTCTCGGAAATCTGATTCATTAACAAGCAATCGTTTTGAAACTCCCCGATCTTGTTTAGTAGGCTCTGTTGAGCAGAAGAGACCTTGCTCCGAATGTCGATTGCTCGAGATTTGATCATCTCGACGTCAATCACCTTGCTTTCTGCAACCTCTAACTGAGCCTGTAATTGCATGACTGTATCCCTCTGGTGGTCGAACTGCACCCGACCATCTCGAATAATTGAATTCGCCTGTTCGAGCTTGGTCTTGAGGACCTCAATTTATTTCCTATCGGCCAATTGAGCCAGCTCTATTGCTCCGGTTGCTTGACTCTTAGCGTTTTCTTCCGCCAAAGTCAGCCTGGATTCTAAGGTCTTGATCAGGCGATTTTTTGTTTTGAGCTGCTTCTTTAATGCTTCGACCGAGAATCGATTTGCCGTTGCATACGCTCCTAGCATCCCTGCAATTTCTGTGGCAAATTCATCTTTCTTTTTATTCATCCCATCGGTCATTACTTTGAATCTTTTAGCAGTAGACTCTCCCTCTTGATAAAACTCTCGCTTCACCATAGCTTTCCTCTTTTTGTCAAAAAAGAATTCGTTGGGAGGTAGTTCTTTTGCCCTTATAGGCTTCAGTTCTTCACCAAATATCCACCCTTCGCCAACATCTGCTTGTGCTGACTGCAAGGGTGTGATAGAGGTGATGGGTTGCCCGATTTGTTTCGCAGCTTCCCTCGGTGTGCTGAGTGGACTTTGTTGTTTCTGGGGGTCGGGAGTCTTTGTTCCTGCCTCTGGATTCTGACTTTCCGATGGACCTGTATCTTTTATTTCCTCCTCTGGGTTAGGTTCCTTGGGAGGACCAGCAGTTGTCTCTCTTGTTTCAGGATTTCCTCCCTGTTTTGGATTCTTCTCCTGCTTAGACTCTTTCTCCGTTTTGGGATTCTTCTCCCGCTCAGGACTCTTCTGATGCTCCCCTTCTTGACATTTTTCGGTGTTAGAGTTTTGCCCCTCAGAAATTTCGGCCTCTTTTCCCTGATCTTTGTGAAGTCCCAGGCCTCCTAGCACCATGGGTAGACATCGTTTTCTGTTTGCCTGAAATTTTAAGACAGAATCCCTGTCTTCGGCCGGTAGGGATTTGAATCGGAATTGTACTTCTGAATAGGCTTTGGCCCCTTGGAAAACATCATCTAAGGGTGAGTCTTCGTGCTCAAACCTTTTTAAACCGCAATTTCCTAAATGAGCACTCACGACCCTCTGTGGATCATGCCTTTTATATTCGATATAGGACAAATTCAAGCCTTCTAAGGCTGCAGCCTTAGCCTTAGCATGTCCAAAATCTAACAAGGAAAAAGAATTAAACCGGATAGGAAAAGACGGCCATACCTTTTTTGTTGATGCTTTTAATTCTTTGCTCACGCCGCCAATCACTGTTTGGCGAGCGATCTCGCGACATGCCAGTTTGTCGGGGATAAATTGTGGGAGCGCCAGAGGAGGAACAACAGCTCTGAATACTCTCAAATAGGAGAATTCCTCTTCCACATACCAGTCTGCAATATGGCTCAGATTTGCGGCCATGCCATCCGGGATGCAGGGTGGCAAAAGGCCAAAAATGATGACGTGCAGGGGCACCATCACCCAGTTAAAAATTTCATAAATGAAATTATTTGCATTATTCTCCCACAGTTTATCGTGGTACACATGCACAGCTTTATCTGCGGATGGAATCCAAGCCCATTTCATTAAAGGAAAAGGCGTCCTGGCGCATATAGCATCCATGATATACGCAGACATGTAGAATCCAGACGGCTTCCCAACTGCCTTCTTCTCTTGGTACTCGGTGATTTTGTTGAATAAATTATCAGAGAGGATTTTTTCCCAATTAAATGAGGAACCTTCTGCCACCCGAAAAATGAGGGGTACCCACTGGATGTAAAAATGAGCCGTGTCCTCCGATCCGAACAGCCGACAAGTCATCATTGCCACATACCTGTAATTTGGTTCCAACGAAGAAATCGAATACACACCCTCGTTGTTCACCCTGAATGTGGAGGAGCGAGATACCCAATCCTTTATCAAGCTTGGCATAGTCTTGTCAAATTCATTGCATTCCTTTTCTTTGAATTCTGCAAAGAATTCTTTGCCAAATGTGAATTCAGAGGTCACTGGGAGCTTATACATAGACTGGATGTGTTCGGGCCTAAAAGTCCCAATAATGTCCCATCGGTCATTTACAATAGTTCTGGAAGGTAAGTCGATGTGATCCAATTCCCATCGAATCATATCGAAGTACGGGAGCAACCGAGGTCTAGCCACAACGAGATGCATTCTCGACTGAACAATAGCCTTGTATCTAGTGTTCAGGTCGTCCTTCACGATATCATAGTTATAGTCATCACAGTCTGAACAGTTTACTGCCTCGGATTGCAGGATATCTGTAATCGAAGACCAGGTAGATACGGAGCCGCTTGTCCGAGGCGAAGTGTCTGAGACGTTGTCCGAACCCTGTGCTGCGACTTCGACATTTTCTTTGGCTCCTCTCCTTGGCGCCATAGCTGAAACTGGCGTTTTCGTTCTTCTGTGATAAACCTGCGTATACATGCAGAGGCTAGTTCACTTGGAGAAAGACTTGCTCTATACACTTAATGAGAAATGTTTTTCTTTTAATAAATAAAACAAGTTTCGTATATATTTTGAAAATCATGTACCTTTGTCATGGGTTCATTAAATCGCGAATAAAACCAAATTAATTGAAAAAATCCGATCTTATTTTCATCGTGGATTTACCCTATTTCCTCATTAATGTCATGAATATTGGGCGGCTTGACAGGTACTTGGGTTATGGAGAGTAATTGAATCCCTTGGGAAGTGTGCCAACCTCGATGCGTTGGACGTACCTTACTTTAAAATTATTTTTCTAAAAATTTCAAATCTTAACGGCTTAGAGATTTCCTCGCTTTTCGTCATCTCGTGAAATTCCCTTTAACGTTTTGACTTTACAACTTGCGAGATTGCGAATTCCGATCTCAGTATTAATTAACAATAAACATGATGTAGGGGATCCTTAATGATATGATTAACTTAATTGCCGGATCGTGAATTGGGAATTCAAAGACAAGGTTTTAGGAGAACGATATGCCAAGTCGTGATATTGCGATGTAGCGATAATTAAGGCTCAACATAATTATGTCGCGACTTCGCGAATCGGAGTTTTGGACACTTTAACTTTATGAAGGAAAATGCCGAGAGGCGATGTGCCGAGAACCAAGTTTAACTATGATTAGTTGTTTACTCTTGGTTCTTGACTATGGTTATTTAAAAATTATCCGTTCTCGGCTCTCGGGGTTGAGAAAACAAAAATTTAGGGTCGAGAAATGTCGAGGCGCGAAACCCCGACAATGTCAAAATCAAGGGTTAAAGGTCTTATACTATTCTTGTCTTGATCGAAAATTAAAATCGAGTTCGCATTCTCACGACTCGGGACTCGTGAATTCAAGAAATAAGGTGTCCGACTTGTGAGATCACGAAACTTGAAAAATCCTAAGGACGAACATATTTGCGAAAAATGGGCCCTTTGTAAGTGACAAAGCATTACTATTCAGGCAACAAAAGTTTTTTCTGAGTTTTATGATTTTGGAAGGAAAAGGGAAAGAAAAACAACTTTATATCTCAAGCATCAGAATATTCAAAATTGTGTGAGGCGAAAAAAACAGGGGCGGCTCCAACAAGGAGAGTGTAGAGGTATGTCATGGACATCAGGTCTTCTAGCAGCCTAAGGAGGAAATCTTAAACACAATATCCTCTGGAATTTTCAAAAAAAAATGAGAGAAATTATAACAACACTATAATCAAACATTCATCATAATACAGTTACAATGATTCATGTGAATCAGTCATCCATGAACTCTCTCAGTATCAGAGGAAAATAAGATGGGGTAAGAAAGCTTACTTAGATTAATCAAGAAGTCTCAAGTCAAGTACATAACCAGAGAACCAGTGTTCTTCATCAAAATATTACAATAGCAGGGAGCCTAGCTCAACCATTCGACCTTAACAAAATACTAAAACTGCCTATATATACTCAAAAATGTTGCAACCACCAGGAATGTGATCAGACCACTGCATTAACATTTTCAGTCAGTGCCTGCTCTGTCAGATTGTGCATGCCTCCTCCTATCAAATGCGAGCCAAGAGCAGTTATTTGCTTTACAAGAAAATTTTTCCATAAGAAAGCTTCAGATTGATAGTCTACATTCACGACTACTCTCTGCATGTTTTCCATTTATGGGGTGAGACGAGGTCTCAACTTTCGCCCCCATATTCAATAACTACCTTCATCGAGATCAGGACAAGGGCTGACACTCATGAATGCCCAGATGGTGCCCACAACTTCTGAGAGTCAATCTCGATGTCTCGAGGCCATGATGATCATTTTCTATGACCAATATGGGCACTTCCGGCCTTTGGCGCAGCTCCTTTTCATCGCTCCATCATGCATGTAACCTCGAGTCATAACTTGGCACTTATATCCAAAGGCGCTTCAGGATTTCGTCTTTCTGGACTCTTCACTCCACTTGATTTTAAATATTTCTATGCCCAAACTTGTGAAATAGCCTTATTCAGATCAATGATCGGACTTGCTTTGAATTTGACGGTCACGATTGCTTCCTTGAAAACCATAGTTGTCAGCCGCTCAATGCTAAAACCTTTGATTTGTGAAACTATGAATCCTTGGATTTGGTGCCACATGTCCCTCTAAATCAAACGGCTCCTATTGATTTCGGGTTTGGGGAGTTCAGACCTTTGATGAACAAGTTTAACAACATTTCCAACTCCCGATTCCCGTGATTATTTTCCACCGTTGATCTCTCCTAATGAGACCTACGGCCCAGATTAAAACTTTGCTCAACCTTTTGACTTGGTCTTTGAAAAGGAGAGAGACAGGGAAAAATTACAGTCTTAGGTAGAAACCACAAACCCACAGGACTCTGACAAGTTCATGTGATAACATTTGGCTCCACAGGGGATGGCATTCTCCTTGCGAGCTACCAAGAATAAGTAGTTCCATTTCCTTAGCTGTTGGGATATGGATTCATGCTCAAAAAACGTCTTGTTGAGGATTACAGACCGATAATTACTTTAAACAAAAGAAAATACATGGGCTCTAGAAGGAGCTTATTTATGTACACTCCTAGTCTAATGATTTTTTTTACACAGTGCTAGGTGAAAACGAAATTCCACCATAGCCATTCAAGTAACTTCTTAACTAGAAGCTCTTTTACTTTTTCAGTGATCGATAGTAGATGATGAAACTGTGACAGCATAATGATCACATCCTTCAACATTCCTCCTAATGTTAATGTCGGGATAAAGCTAGGAGGATCCAAAACACGAAGGAAATCAAAATCCATGTACTCCCTTACAAGTTCTGGGAAGGATATAAACTGCACCTTTGGCTCTTCCTCTTCTTCTTCATGGCTCTCCCAAGGATCAGAGTCATAATCATCATACACAGGAACCATGGGAAAGCTCTTCTCTTTGTATTCTGCAGGCCCAGGATGGCTGATTTCCACATAGTATTTTCCTTAATGTATAATGGAAAAGGATTTGTTGCATGCTCTTGGAAATCCTTCATATCCATATCAAAATCTGATTCATAGTTTTCATGCACAGGCTGGATGCTCCCGGAGTCATCAAAATATGATGCAGAGATCTATTGCTCTTCATCTGAAAACACGACTATTTCTTCATTTAAATATGAGACAACAGGTGCATCAGGGGCAGAATATGCTGCCTCTATGGATATGAAATCCTCAACCTCACCATCATAAGCAGGGCTTCCAAGAACATTTGCTCCTAGGACTAGAAAATCCTCTGCGCTTTCTTCAAAAGAGCAGCAAACACGATCTGCCTTCAATTTATCTATCCTTGAAGAAAGTGATCTCGCCAGCCACACCAACTTGGACAGGGCATCTTCTTCCTCGCAACGTTCATCCTCACAACTTTCGTCCTCATAGCTTTCATCATCACAACTTTCATTCTCACAGTTTTCATTTGAAATAGTCATACCTTGAACATGGTCTTTATAATCTTCACAACAATTATGACAAATTAACTTAGAAGAATAAATATTTTGACAATGCCTATTGAAAGCTGCATGAAATTCTCCCAGGGAGGAGATGCTAGTAGGGGGTAAGGAGTGATACCATTCACAAGCATCTCTTTCTAATGAGAACATGAACATATTTAATAATACATCATCATGATGTATCTCCCATTGATGCATGAGTTCATGAAACTCACGGAGATGCTCTACAAGGTTGTCCTCTTTATGTTGTCTAAATATGGGCAAAAAATCACCCCATTCATCCATAGTAGGAACAACATTAGGAAAACCAGGAACAGAGGAGAAATTAAAAGGAGCAAACCTTCGAGCCAAGATTCTTTCCATTTCGAACTAGTGGAGTCGCCAATCGAGTCTTTAATCATGGATTCGCCAGGTGAATGATAGGCAATCTGAATGTGTCTTGTCTTTGTTCACCATCAAATACCATATCTGATCATTGTCAATCTCCCAGGGAACTTTCAAGCTAAGAAAGCAACTGCTAAAATCCTTCTCGAGGAAAATTCTTTAGGTCAACTTCAAGTATGCTAGAGACAGCAATAACTGAAATAGTGGAGTCATCATAGTGGAGTCACGAGGTGCAAGCACAATCTTCAATGGTTCTGATATCTAATGCACCTTCAGAATCAGAATCTCTTTGTCATTCTATCCCAGGGAAATGTCTTCAATTCGTTCCCCGACAACGACACCAGAAATGTTAGCACTAGAAGTCACCTTCAGATTTCATAGAAGGTAAGCCTAGTACCCATCATTTTATGTAAATGTAATTGAGTTTTAAGAGGTCAAATGGAGAAGACTCAATGATAATAACTTTCAAACTCATAAATTTTAACTAGCATGCACAAGCAATTGAGGTTTGGAATCAACTTCAGTCAACAAGTTGGAGTAAGGGTGAATAGAGGGAAGAATTTGGTGAGGAGAGTCTAGAGGTCTTCCATGGACATCAGGTCTTCCAGCAGCCTAAGGAGGAAATCTTAAGCACAAGATTCTCTTGAATTCAAATCTCAAAAAAATCTGAAAGAAATTATAACAACACTATAATCAAACATTCATCATAATACAGTTAAAACAATTCATGTGAATCAGTCATCCATGAACTCTCTCAGTATCGGAGGAAAATAAGATGGGGTAATAAATTTAACTTAGATTAATCAAGAAGTCTCAAATCAAGTACATAACCAGAGAACCAATTTTCTTCATCAAAATATTACAATAGTAGGGAGCCTACCTCAACCATTCAAACTTGACAAAATACTAAAACTACCTATATATACTCAGAAATGTTTCAACCACTAGGAGTGTGATCATACCACTGCATTAACATTTTTAGTCAGCGCCTACTCTGTCATATTGTGCATGCCTCCTCCTGTCAGATGTGAGCCAAGTGCAGTTATGTGCTTTACAAGAAAATCTATCCATAAGGAATCTTCAGATTGACAGTCTACCTTCACGACCACTCTCTGAGTGTTTTCCATTTATGGGGTGAGACGAGGTCTCAACGGCTGCCCCCATCTTCAATAACTACCTTCATCGGGATCAGGACAAGGCCTGACACTCATGAATGATCAGACGATTCCCATGAATTCTGAGAGTCAATCTTGACGTCTCGAGGCCATGCTAATCTTTTTCTGTGACCAATATGGGCGCTTCCAGCCTTTGTCGTAACTCCTTTTCATCATTCCATCCTGCATGTGACCTCGAGTCATAACTTGGTGCTTATATCCAAAGGCTCTTCAGGATTTCATCTTTCAGGAGTCTTCACTCCACTTGATTTTAAATATTTCGATGTCCGAACTTGAGAAATAGCCTTATTTAGATCAACGATCGATGTTATAGGAAAATTCCCCTACGGGCAGGTGAATTCCATCTTGGATCTTAGACCCCTATGCCCAAGACAGAAATGTGCTAACTTTGGTTACTGATATTCCTTTAGAATAAGTTAAACTAATCAAAGAAGAAAGGGAAGAAGGTATGAGTACCTTTTGTTATCACTCCAAGAGTCACTCCCAGACTATAAATGAGAGTAAGATTGATAACATAGAAATAAAAAGACTTGATTGGATAACTTGGGTTTTAGGAAACTTTGAGAGTGGTAAAATTAATCCAGAAGGCAATGAAGCCATTGGTCATGGAGTCCATGAAATACAAAAATCTTGACTTAAAATCCTATGGGTAGCAAATCAGGTCGAATAAGGCCCTAGATCATTTTTGAGATCAAATAAGTGTGAATGAAGAAATCAGGAAAAAACAAAAAGTGCAGCTAAGGATGAAAAGAAAATTGCTTTCAGTCACTATAGGAAGAATCTGTAATAGTTAGAAAACCTTTCAAAACATCACAGAAAGAAAAATATGTGTAAGTGGCAGCTGTTGTAATAATCCTTATCACAACATCCTCATCACAAACTCTGTTCATACAATCCTTATATAAACAAAAACACATCTAATAAAAGAAAATCTAAGAATTATGATAACACATAGAGAATAAACTATCTGATCAAAAGTCTTACTCATCAGCTTAGATCTTTCACATAAAAAACTAAGACAAGTCTTTGAGGAAAACGTCAAGATTTCATGCCCTACAACTCATTATCATTTCTTGAAAAGCTTACAACAGACCTCTCG